>LDJE01042452.1:0-10046 GCA_001021135.1 Selaginella kraussiana
CAGTCTGTTGGATGGTGACGCTATTTAAAAACACCGGTGGTGCAATGAAGAAATCATCGAAGGCAGCGAAGAAATTGATGTTAAGTAACGATCACCATAACTGGCCAGAGAGGTCCGCCCGCACATTTCCATGAGAAATTTCTAGAATGGAGCACTTGTCATCAACTAAGTCCTGGAAAGCTGGTCCCGGCGTGTATGTAGCGAGCGAGCGTCCTTGGAGCTACAGGGATGCGAGGCTTGAGAAGTTCATTATGGACATTGAAAACTCCCGAACTTTCCGCTACGATACTACAATACCTCTCCCAAAGGCTGAAGATCCATGGTGAGCTAAACGGGCCGAAAGTGCTGCAACTGCGCACGGAAATGGTGAAGAGAGTTTTCCTGTACTATGGTGCAGACTGTAACCATCAATGCCCACAAGGAGCTCGAGCTCGGGGAACTACCATATAGATATTTGGAGTTTAACCACATTTTATCTTTTTATTATTTTGCTTATGGGCAGCCACAGCAATACGCTACTGTTGATGACATTCATAAGCAAAAGAATGTTCATTTATATATCAACTTATATGCCTTCTCAGTGTGGCTGCAGAATACTTTCGAGTTTTCGGTTCTTTTCTACATCTCAAGCTTGTCAATGCAGGGTCCAGGAACTCCGGTAGTTGTGAAGGAGCCGATAATTGCAGACACGTTCGTCGAGGACCCGGAAGCCTGCGAAGACATCCTGAAGCTGTTACCAATGCTCCTCAACAGCAACTGCAGCAGCAACAACGAAGAAGAAGACTGCAAAGATGTGTTCCAGAGCATGGACATGTTCGATGCTTCAAGTGCAACTCCTGATTCCAGCAGTAAGCACTCCGGAAATGCATCTTCCTCTTTGAAACTTGTTCCAGCTATAGACAGCAACAACCACAGTCTCTACACCGACATTGACAATAGCAATACTGCAGAAAGGTTGACGCTGTTGCCTCCATTGTTCTACTTGGATGCCTTGTCCCAGGACAACAAGCCCAAGCTTTTTCCAAAAAGAAAGGCACCACCATCCTCGGCTCAAACTCAAGCTTTTGATTCTCCTGAAGTGAGCAATGGAGATGATGTTTTGGTGGTCTGTAACTCCAGAGCATCATCCAAAGGGGGATCATCCAAGATTGCATCGAAGAACCTGGTTTCGGAACGCAAGCGACGTATGAAGCTTAACGAGAGGCTGTACTCACTTAGAGCGATTGTTCCAAAGATCAGCAAGGTACGTACAGAGTCTTGTCTTGTTCGGCGTATTTAAGACGATTGCTGACGATCCGAGTGTTTGTCGCAAGATGGACAAGGCATCCATTGTTACAGACGCTATTGACTATGTCCAGGAACTCCAAGACAAAGTGAACAAACTGCAGCAAGATGTCTCTAGACTCGAGGCCTTGGACAAGCAGGAAGTGGAGTTGGGGAGTGTCGTTGACGCATGGAACAATGCAAATATGAATAGTGCAAGCTCCAGGTTGAACATCAGTTCACTTGACGTTGACCAGGTTTACCTCAGCCTTCCTAAATCTGACGGTAGCAAAACAGTTGAGGTGAGGTTTTGAATGAACGTATATGGTAATGTATATATAGTTGGAGGTGTCGAGACTGGAGGAGCATGTCTTCTACCTTCGAATCAACTGTGGAAACACGGATGGAGTTTTGATCCAGCTTGCTAAGGCTTTCGAATCCATTGGTATGGAGTTTAGCAATGCGAGTCTCACGTCCTACCAAGGGAAGATCATCAACAGCTTTATCGCAAAAGTGAGTGCTCTTGTAAGTTGACTTTGTTTGACCGACACTGTTGACTAGATGGAACAGTGGGCGTCTCTCAAAGTTGAAGAAGTGAAAGAGATCATCTTAGATCTGACCTCAAAGTATGGAATCCAAGGCTAAGGTGTAATGTAAGATTAACATAAGTAACAATAAATATGGAGCCACGTGTCTAGCCAAAGGTTGCACCTTTTCATGCGCGTCAGGGCCGCAGATCGAGCGCCTAGTGGCGTTGAATGCGCCATGGATCCCATCAAAGTGCAACTTCAAGTGAAGGCGCTTCCTGTGCGGAGTTATCTGGTAAGAGCCCTAAAACCCCATTTTGCACGGTTTGCCCTAAGCCCAAACATAGGAGGACAACATTGTACCCACGTTACTTCAAGCTCTGGAAGCTGTGACAACTTCAAGGTAGGACTTCGGGGAACCTTCAAAAAAAATCTTCATACATGTTTTCCTCTTGCATCAGGCCCCAAAATCCCATAGAGTACTTGGGCAAGTACTTGTTGCAGAATGACCCAGCAAAACCCGAAGACCCGCTCAAGAAAATGTTGCATCTCCTTCCGAGAAAGTCAGACGTGTTTAATCTCATTCCTCGTCGTGTGGATGAGTCGGTAGGAGTTCGGGCCATTTCTTCTGTAATTCCAGTTCCCATGGAATCTTAAATGCCGCAAAAGCAAGCGGCAACTCAGGAGGGAGGGACCGTCATTCGTATGAGTTTCGAACTTAAATTCTAATACAAAGACATAATGTAACTCATATCATTTCAAGGCACACTTATATTTTGACAACCGTGGTTGACTTCATTACTCAGTTATTTAAGTACTTATATGTAAGTGCTTTCATGTAGCTTTCAGGGCTCTTGAACGTCCTGAACAGCATTCGGGTTGAACGTGAAGTTGCTGGCAGTCATATGGAACTCCTCAGTAGTACCAGCAGCGCTCCTCCAGCAGCCCCAGATGCATCCCTGACTGCGGGAGCAGTAGGGAGCAGTGCCACCACACCAGTTGAACTTGCTGCAGCAGCGACCACGGTTGCAGTACTGGCGTCCTGCCGGGCTGCAACTTGGATCAGCATTCGAGACGATGGCGACAAGGAAAATGACAAGAAGAGCAAGTGCTGCGCGAGAAGAAGCCATGGATGATGATTGAAGTGTTCTTGTGTGAATGAGGTGCTAGGATGGGATGTGAAGAATGGTTTTGGAGCCTGCTTATATACTCGTAACCATTACAGAGACGGAAAGAACTCAAAGTCCCCAAGTGGAAAGGTAAAACACGAATATTTGCTTTAGTGGAGCGAAATGTCTTCTGGCCAACAGTTCCGGGAACAGTTCCAAGAATATCGGCGGCCGCCTTCGTTTACTATTCATATATCCATGTAAATATGTAAATGTGGGTTGGCTGTATTCAGGTGGGGTTTTTAAAATATGATGGTACAATACTGTTCCCAGGACTATTTGAAGGCCCGGATCCTAAGGGGACATGGACAACTTCTTCTCATAAACTCTCGATTATGAAAAACGCATGTTACGCCATCATTATTCGAAGCTTCGAAAGAGCCACGGAGTGTTAGGAGATGAATTGGACATACTTTTTGAGAGCTTGGAGTGTTTAAGTATCGAGATGAGCTGCTTGAGGCTCTAGACGCCTCGGACCGAGAGTCATTCAATTCAAAATATTCAAAAAAAAAAGAGAATATGCCCGATCGATGGTTTAAAAAATGTACATGCTTTAGGAATATTCACTCTTTTTCAGATGATCTGGATCCAAAAAAAAGAATCATGTTGTAAGTAGAATATACGAATATTGTTTGCATCTCACAAATGAAATCTTTTTAACCTTCATGAATTAATTATATTCACAAGAGAAGCCTATATACATAAGTCGATGAACGTTTGTCAATCACGAGCTTCCAGAGTAATGGGGAGCGTTACTTTATCTTCTCCTCGCAGTACCTCTACATTAACCTGGAAAAACAACCCTCAAATCAAATGCAAATGCAATGAAAGAACAGCCTACCGTTTCGCCGACGTTGTAACTATCCAGTAGCTTGTAAAGATCGCTACCTTTGCTAATCTTCTGACCATTCAATGAAACAATGATGTCCCCAAGAACAAGGCGTCCGTATGAATCTCTAGTAGTAGGCTTCAACCCCTACGGAAAAAAAATGCAAAAATTTTCTTAGAAATGTGGTGTAAAAAAACTCAAATGCTCACAGCTTTGCCCGCAGGACCAGTCGGAGGAGCAGTAAGCACGAGCACTCCGCTGACCCCGAGCTGCTCAACCGAGGTCTCGGGAGCAAACGAGATCCCTAGTATGGGTCTGGTCACCTTCCCAAACTTAATGATCTGATCAACTATGCCAGCAACCTGAAGGAAACACCGTAAAAATTCAATGTTTCTCTACATAAATACGTACCGTATCAACTGGTATAGAGAAGCCAACGCCAGAAGAAGCGCCTGAAGGCGAGTATATCGCGGTATTGATACCAATGAGGCTGCCAGAGCTGTCGAGTAGAGGGCCTCCGCTGTTACCAGGGTTAATAGCAGCGTCAGTCTGGATCACGTCTTGAATTGGACGTCCATTCGCAGCTGAAGTAATCTCTCTACGTAGGCCACTGTACCACGGTACAACCATTAGAACCAGACGCTTACGATGGTAACGTCACCTCAGACCTGATAACTCCCGTGGTTAACGTATGATCCAGTCCGAACTGCAGGTACATGTTAGACGTATAGGACGTTTACAACATACGTACAGGATTTCCGATTGCGTATACTTTCTGGCCAACGAGAAGGTCTGAAGAACTACCGAGCGGAATAGGTCTGAGCTCCTTGGCGAGAGCGTCGATCTTGAGAACTGCTACGTCCTTGTCCTGGTCGAACCCTACGATGTTCGCTTCGTGAGTGGTTTGATCTCCAAGTGTTACTCTGGTTACAACAAACGTTACTATGGTGGGGAGCAGTAAGTACCATGGTACTACCTCAAGTCGGAGGCCCCTCTGATAACGTGGTAATTGGTCACAACGTGGCCGTCTTTGTCCCAGATGAAACCAGACCCTGATCCCTGCGGAACTTCCATTACGTCCATGGTAAAGCTGTCCTGGCTGGAAAAAAAATAAATGAAAATTCAGAAGCTTGTAATACGTCGTATACCGTATAGCCATGTTTGTGATGTATACTACCGACGGCGTTCTATCCCTGAAGAGACTGATGGTAGCCAGTTCATCAGTCTGAAGACGCTTGAGCGCTGGAGACATCACGGAAGCATGAGCGTCCGCAGGGGTGATCATCAAGGCCAGTACCATCGCCAGTGATACCAACGAGGACCTCAGCGTCCCGGTTGTACCATCCAGTAGCTTCAAGAACTCGGCTATAACATGTTCATGGCCGGTTTTCAGCGTTCCAAGGTGAAACTTCATCTTTGAAGGTGGATCCAGACATCTAGGAGCTCTGGTTACCATAACCACGACGTTGCTACGACTACCATGACCTGGTTTTCGTAGTTTCGTAGCCCTACATAGTATGTAGAACCGTAGAGGTCTAGGTGATACTACTCGCAACGTAGGGTGCGAGCAACATGGTGCACCGGTGAGAGACATCTCTCTCACACAAATCAAATGGCAACCTTGCAAGCTTACCACGACGGTACGAGCTACCACGATGGCTACCACGCAGTCAAACCACGTACCTCATTCATAGTTTCGTGAAATGTGGAGGAAAATAGGGCACCCTGCCTCCCACACAAGAGTCCTCACACGCCACGCCCAGAGATGCGACCACGTCATGCTTCCCGCCAACGGTAGGATCTGATGTGGCATATGCCGTCAACGACAGAATATCCCTTCGGCGTGCGCGGAATCTTCCGTCCACATGCATGGGGGAGGATGATCATCCATCGCGGATGGGAGGGGGCCATGGCCACATTCTTCGCGCTGCTCGCGGCTTAGGTCTTTCTTTCCATCGATAGATCTCTTCGTCGCCCCTCCTCGCCGAAATTTCGCAATTTCAGAGCGATTTGCATCGCGCCGCCGCCACCGCCGCTGCGCGTATGCGTGTTTTCCGTGCCTTTGATTGTCTAATGAAGCTCTTGATGAATGCGTTGCGAGCGAGCTGCTGAAATCGTAGAGATTTGCGAGAGTGAGTAGCGATTCCGAGTAGAAATCTGCCATGGACGGAGCTGCATCCAACAGTCCTCGCTCCGTCGAGGAGGTCTTCAAAGATTTCAAGGGGAGGCGAGCAGGAATGCTCAAAGCGCTCACCCAAGGTTAGTGCTTCCGCCAATCTTGGAGATGCCACTAACTTAGCGGCGTTTTTTCCGGCGGCTTTTGCAGATGTGGAGGACTTTTTCAAACAATGTGACCCAGGTTGGTGTCCTCACTATACAATGGTAGATTCATCCACTTTAGCATAGACAGTGCGTAACCATGATTTGTTAAACCATGGTACCACTGTAGCAGTCTCATTTTGATGTCGGTTAACCATAGATACGTAGAACCACGCCGTACTATCATCGTACGGCGTGTTAACCACCGTACGGTTCGTGCAATATTTTCCGCATATTCGTAGGTGTATCGTGGGCGGGCCATTCTAGGCATATTCGGTGTTATTATTAGGGTTTAAATTAGGGTTTTAAGAGAGACGTTACCATGGTACTCATTTGTTACTGTGGTTTCAGATAAGGAGAACCAGTGTCTGTATGGACTTCCCGATGAAACTTGGGAGGTTAACCTTCCAGCCGACGAAGTACCACCCGAACTTCCCGAACCTGCCCTCGGTATCAACTTCGCGAGAGATGGTATGCAGCGGAAGGACTGGCTCTCACTTGTGGCAGTACATAGCGACGCCTGGCTCTACGCCGTAGCGTTCTACCATGGTGCCCGGCTCGACCGTGGTGAAAGGTAGTAGTTTCTTAAATCTGGAGGTTTAACGTTGCTAACGACGGTGAGGTTAACAGGAGGCGGCTGTTTACGATGATGAACGAACTCCCCACTGTCTTCGATACCGTCACCGGCCGGAAGGGCGCTAAAACCGAGAAAGCCAGCGTTAACAACAGTGGCAAGAGCAAGTCGTCTACGAAGGTATCTATCCGTACCGCCGTATGAATATTCGTATATTCACTAAGTATATTCTTTGAAGAAAACCAAGGTTCCCAAGGAAGAAGAGGAGCCGCTGGACGATGAGGAAGACGAGGAGCACGGCGATACTCAGTGTGGTTCTTGTGGCGGAAATTACACATCTGACGAATTTTGGATAGGGTGCGACGCATGCGAGAAATGGTTCCATGGGAGGTGTGTGAAGATCACGCCAGCCCGAGCGGAGCACATCAAGCAATACAAATGCCCATCGTGTAGCAACAACAAGAGGGCTCGAACATAGTGCCGATCGACCCTTGAAAAAATCACTGATTTTCCGATGAACTATCGTCTTCAACAACAAAATGGGAGAGCTTCAAGATGAAGTCAGACACACACACTTGTATTATCGTTTCTCGTTGGTACCCTTCGCTCTCTTTTTCTAGTGTTTGTATCTTACCATCCAGTGGTAGTACCAGGCCCGTAGTATCACCAGCAAGTACAGGGGTTTAGGTAGAATTCTTGACAAATCTGACAATGGTTGTGTTTTTCATCAAAATCTTGTATACTACCAATGCTGAAATTAATTTAGTAAGTACTAGTTTCTTTGAAATTGCTCCGCTATTGAAAAGTTTAATAAGAAAAAAAAATGTACTAAGTTTAATTATCTGTTTCACCTAAAGTGGAAAGTACACTTGTGATTAGTTAAATTATTTTCTAATATTTTAATCTAAGACCTTGTCGGACCATGGCAAGTGAGTTCACTTGATAGACTCTTTATTTGTGACTCTAACCATGCATATAAACGTCCCTTTCTCAACTATGGGCGTGCGTTCTTCTGGATGTTACGTGTTTTGAGATTGAAGCCTTTCAAACGGCACACGATGTGTCAGAAGAAAACACACAAACCTTGTTCTTTTTCTACAAAAAAGCTACGGAAATTATTGAATTGATTTCCAACATGGAGGACAGACATTGGGTTCTCTTTGGAGCTTTTATTTGTATCTCCAAACTACTGAATCTCGCGTATTGAAGCAGATCTGCTAAACACCGAGCCTTCGGAGCTCCTCTTCATCGAACCAAAGCTTTTCCTCCTGAGATAAGATTTCGGGATCTGCTGGGATTCCTTAAGGTGCTCTTTGTTTCCAGCTTGTTGTTGCCGCCTTCAACAAAACAACCAGAAAAGTTCAGGTAATTTGAAAACGAAAAAAAAAGTGCCTTTTTCCAAGGCTCAGACTAATGTACATCTCTTTGTGTTCTTTCAATGTGTTAAAGAACCCACGGGACAAGTGCTTTCCGATGTCGGGGAAAGCCTTCCAGTTTCTGAACATACCACTCTCTAGTAGAAATGCTCCTTGCTGTGAGGTACAACATCACAAATACTGCACAAGCCAAGGACATGGTGGTTTGGCTGATCATCGAGACTCCCAAGAAGGTGATAATCTCAAACAGGTACTGTGGACAAGTAACCCTGTCGAACAATCCTCCGTGAGGAACTATGTACTTCTTGGTGGTAATGCTTTCTCGTCTCTGGGAGCTCACGGCTAAGCCTTCGGCGGAGTTCCGTATCCGGTTTAGAATGCAATGGTGGTAAAAGTTTCCAGCAATCCCCACGAGGAACATCCCAACTCCAAACCACATGGTGTTGTACGCCGGCTGGTAGCACATAGCTTCCGCGATTTCTTGAGCGTAGAACAGGTTGAGGGATAGCAAAGCGAATGCTACCGATATTGCAACGCTCGTCACCCCGCAGATGGTTCCGGCATACTCGTGGATGAACAATACCTGCGAGAATGTACGTAGTTTAAGTTTAGGGCTTGGCTTGGTAAAAGTTGGCTTTTTGAGGTACCTCGAGAACTCTCTTGAAAAAATGTAGAGAGAGAGCAGCTGAGACGAGGAGGATCCTCAGGCTGTTGCTGTTATGAAGACGGAGGTCGTAAGCCCAACCCTGAAGTCCAATAGCTTCCATGGTCGTCGGTGCATCAAAGTATTCCAGCTTGTGAAGCATAAAACCGATGGACAGTGCTGCTGCCGGCATGTAGAAGATGAGCATCCCGACCTTGCTGGGGATCTGTAGAATTTTCTGTTGCCGTCCTGCAAACTTGGAGTATGGTAGTGCTGCTCCTCTGAACTCTTGGAGCGAGAGAAGTATGCTCCCAATGAACAGGAGCATCTCCGAGCCCCATATGTACCTGGAACCGGACCCTGTGAAGAACAGGTACGAAGTACTCTGAACCTCTTCTTGAAAAAAACTCTCGAACATCTCAACCCTTCGAAAGTACTTCCGAGCTTTGGATTCCCGGAACAACACTTCATCTAAATGTCTTCTTGCGGAAAGAGCAACTTGAAGAGGCACCGTTTAACCAGTTTCCGCCAAAAATTTGAATAGGCAGAATATACCCAATGGATATCCGCTCACTTTTTGCGAGAAAGCGCGAAATGCAGCCGGCATGTCGCTGTCGATGGGCAATCCCCATGTATAGAAATGCTGCATTGTCACTTTGGAGCAGGCATTACAATACTTTGTAAGGAAGAAATGGAAGAACTTTTGCAGGTCTAGGAAAATGAGGACAAAGAGCACAAACCTGACATGATCATTGAGTAGAGAGTCGTATTTACATTGCAAATCGTGTAGCCTATATATTTTGAAGCAGATAACGGATACTAGCATTTGAATCGAAGATAAATCCACATGAACTTCACTTCCTTTGGATGAGGGAAAGCTTATGCAATAATAGTCGTATTTGGGCGATTTCAAAGACTGGGGTCTATAGAACATCCGACCATGCAAGAGAATAAAAAAAACAGTTTTATGAAATCATGTATAGGAAAGGAGTTCAACGACCTAGGACACCTCGGTACCAAGGGGAACGTAGCCTCATGGTGGATGTTTTCCGATACTCCTCAATGAAGCTTCTTTTCTGAAGTACTCGTAGCATGCAAGGTTCATCCTACTTTCCATGACCTTGCAGAGGCGCATAATTTTCAACATAGGTATCTGAGTTGTAGGTTTTTCTATTGATGTCTTCTAATTCAGCAGTATAGTTCCACAGGATCCTCACTTGCACTCCACCAGTCGGCCGCTTAGACATCCAGAGCCAGAGTCGCGATCGTTAATATAATCAAACTTCCAGCATACAGATAGATCAAAATGCTTTAATCTTGTCATTTTGGTAGTAAAAAGAAGGTGC
>LDJE01042543.1:0-17845 GCA_001021135.1 Selaginella kraussiana
GATATGCTCCAGATTTTCAGCTGGAGGAGCTACCCGGGTCGTGGAAGATGATAACCATGTCAAGGTTGGGGAAAGAGGACGGCTGGCTCAACCTCGACGACTTCAAGAAGGAGCAGGTTTCACAGTGGGCTGAGTGCAAACTGGCCGTGAAGAACGCGCTGGACAAGGTGCAGTCGGAGACGCCGCAGATGGCCCATGGCGATATGCGAGCTCCCAACATTATGTGCAACTTCAAGACCGGGAAGGTCATGTTCATCGACTTCGACTGGGCAGGCCCGTCTGGCTCTGTCTTTTACCCGCCACTTCTCAACGAGGGCCTCCGGTGGCCTGATGGCGCTAAGGGGAACGGGCCGATATTGGCCCAGCACGATCAAGACGCACTCGAGCTCATTTTCGGGTGACAACAACTACGGACCCAAGGATTTTGCTCTTAAGCATTTTAGAGCATTTGAAATTCACAATTTGTGTATAGCCTTCATTTCAGATAGATTGTTCTTTTCTAACTCGTCCCACCACTTGTACAAAAGATTATCGATCACCAAACGACACCAGCAACCAGTTCTTTCAACTATGCGCAACATACTTCACTTCGTCTGGGTTAGAATAAATAATTACATTGCCATCATCTCCCGTGACAACAAGCTTATCTTGAGATACCCCTGACTGCCCCGTTATTGATAGCACCCAAACCACCTCAACATCTTGCTTGAGAAAGAGCAAATAATCCATTGCAAAGTTGCAAACATGAAGTCAAACATGAAGAAAGAAACAAAAATCAAAGTGGTTCTTGCCCTGCACCAACTACCGATACAAGTGGCTAGATCACTATGTCTTCATGCAAAACCAGATCACACACAACAGTGGTAACATCATGTTAGCTTACCATACTACCTTGAGAGATCCAGTCACCAAGATCAACTGGGGTGACAAGATTATCAGCATGTTCTTGTGAGATCTCAAGAAGGCTCGGTGCAACTATGACAATGACATGGGTGGAAACACATGGATTGCACCGATAATCTAGAGGAAACCAATTCAACATCACTCAACAAAACTTTAGCAATAAGTTAAAAAATGAGCATTACACCGATTTTTTAGAAGTGTATTAAAGGAGGTTCTATTGAGTGCAGCCCCCTCTAACTAATGGACGGATGTATGAACCCAAGAAATAACCATTGGTTAGGTAGCGGATGGATAACCATGAGGGCTTCCCCGCAAGGCATTCAGAACATAGATTTGATCTGGAGGATGCAAATATGGTTCTGGAAGTCACCCTAGCTAGTTGATGTCAAGACTCGGCTATGAGGAAAGCAAAGTTCAAAAAGGGGTGGTACTCGGGCTTAGCGGTTCTTGTTGTTAAAGTAGAGGTCAACCATAGAGGGGATGCCAGTGATCACGTTTGCAGGCCTTTCTGTGAGGTCGCAACTGCAATACTTTTCCTTGAAAATTGCTGCCCATGGTTTTGTTTCCCTATACCCTAAACCCCAACCTCTAAAACGTATTATGCAAGGTGAATGGCGGTGATCTGCCATGTCTCATGTCTTTATAGTGGTCTTGTGCCACGTGTCTTGTGCCCGCTTCAAGTTGGATAGTAGTGTAGATTGAATTTCTTAGCTCCCGAATGTAAACGATTGTGAGTGCAAGATTACACATACCAAGCTCTGATCCACAGGCTGGAGAATAATTATGGGCTCTCATTGGATGCAAGCAGCAATTGCAAGCAAGTTTGGAGAGCTCTCCAATGACATTAAGTCCTAGGGAACCTTTCTCCATGACCTTTCCCTGTCGGCAAACTTGCTACAGGAAGAAAAGTACATTTCCGATCCAGGCTGCCTTCATCAACATGGAAAACTGGAGCAAAATGGCGGCATATCGAGGCTCATAGGCCCTTTTGATAGCAGCCGGTATAACTGTGGCAGCGGATGCGGACACAGCCCATACGATGTTCGATGTAAATTATTAATTTAGTTCATAGAAAACTGAGAGGGCCTCAATAAATTAATTGCCATAATTTAATGTACCAAATTGAATTAATTTCAATTTGTTACTTAATCTGTTAGTTGTGTCAAGAGTTTACCCTAAACACACATCCTTCCAAGTTTGACCTGTGTTGTCAAGTTTTATTCGTATGCTTAGAAAAGTTTTAATTCTTGTCGATGCCTTCGATCTTATCTTCGACTTCAGCGTAGAGCTGCCGTAAGCGGTCGAGGTTCTCCTCAGACGTTTCCCAGTATCCCCTTCCATTGGCCTCAAGAAAAGTAGCAACCAGCTTCCGGAAAGAGTTGGGGTTCGTCTCCAGCAGTCTCTTTTGCATGGCCTCGTCGTCGATAAACGTCGAATTAGCTTCTTCGTAAACCCAATTATCAACCTGCCCTGAAGTAGCACTCCACCCCATGGTGTTCGTCAACCGTTTCTCGATCTCACGAACACCTTCATAGCCACTGGAGAGCATACCCTCGTACCATTTAGGGTTGAGAAGCTTGGTCCTGGCGTCCAGCCTCACAGTCTCACCAAGGGATCGCACCTGAGCATTCGCAGTAGTAGTATCCGCGATGTACGCATTAGGTTTCTTCCCGTCCTTTCTCAAGCTTTGCACCAGCTTCGTCGGGTCCGAGTCGAAGTAATGGCTCACGTCGGTCAGTGATATCTCTGAAGAATCGAGGTTTTGGAATGTCGCATCTGCGGTTGCAAGTGCGGCCTGGAAGATCTGCTTCCGCTCGCTCATTCCGGCTCCTGGAGTGTCCGAGTCGAAAGCAAACGATTTCCTCGTCACGTACATGTCCTGCAGCTGCTTCTCGTTGTCCCAAGACGAATTCTCTACAGCCAGATTGACGTTGGACGAATACGAGCCTGAGGCATTCGAGAAAATTCTGGTAGCAGCTTCACGAATGCCAACTCCAAGCGTCTCTGCTTGCTCCATAGCATGTTTGCGTACGAAGTTCTGCTCCACGGGCTCGTCACGCTCTGCTACAAGCTTCACAGCTCGATCCAGCAAGTTCATCTGCAAAATAACCGATCAGAACTGGGGTTTAAAGTAGGGTTAGGGTTTAGGGCAGTTTAGACTTTAAGGTTTAGGGCAAGGATAGGGCCTGGAGGTGTAGGGTTTAGGGTTACCTGATTGATGAATAAGTCCCTGAAAACTCCTGAGCAGTTGACGACCACATCAATCCTGGGACGCCCTAATTCTTCCAGAGGAACAGCTTCGATCTTGTTGACACGTCCGAGAGCATCCGGTAGAGGGTTAACCCCAAGCAACCACAGTACTTGTGCAAGCGATTCTCCGTAGGTCTTGATGTTATCGGTACCCCATAACACCAGAGCTATGGTCTCAGGGTACTTACCATCGTTCTCCAGCTTCTGCCGCTCCAGCAGCCGCTCGACCACAACTTTGGCACTCTGAAGAGCAGCCATGGTAGGGATCGCCTGTGGATCCAAAGCATGGATGTTCTTCCCAGTGGGAAGCACTTTAGGGTTACGAATGGGATCACCACCAGGTCCAGGCTCAACATACTTCCCCTCCAGCGCCTGCTTGAGCCCTCCAAGCTCATTGTCCGCAACAATGAGCTTCAAGCAGTTGTTGAGAAAGTCGAACAAAACCCTAAGTTTTTCCTGGTTTGCGCCGCTGAACTTGCTCTTGTAAACAACCTCAAGCCAGGGTTCCCTCTTGGCAGCGTTGAAGAACCCTAACCCCAACTTGTCCAGTACATCCACAACCTGCCCCTGCTTATTAGTCGTTTTTTCAACGTAACTAGAGATGATCTCCCTGCACGCATCCGTAATCTCCTTGAGCAGCTCTACGTCCTCAAGAATACCCTTGTCCGAGCTCCGGTATACGCTTTCGATATCTTTTCCCACGGCCTTTGCAAGAATACTGGGGAGACCGTATATGTTGTCCTCGGGGCGGTCAAGGGAGGCGATGTTCACCAGTGTTGCGACGGCCTCCATCGCCGTCGGCGGCTCGCCGATCACATGGAGCCCGCACGGCAGCAACCTCGATTCTATCTCCATGATTTTGCTGTAAATCTTGCCGACCACGAGGTCCCGTTCGTCCGAGCTCAACTCGGCCTCCTCCTCGGGCAAGACGACGTCTTTGTCGAGATTGCACTGCTTGGCGGTGCTGATGATGCTGCTCACGATCTGCTGCCCTCGTCCCGTGTCCTTCAACGATTGATACGAAGCGATGAGCTCGCTCAGCTGCTTGAGCCCCTTGTAAAGCCCTGCATTTTCCGCTGGAGGTGTCAAATAGCTGATCGTATTCGCGTAGCTCCGCCGCTTCGCGATCGTCGCTTCCGACGGATTGTTGGCGGCGTAGTAGTATACGTTCGGTATGTTGCCGATCAGACTATCGGGGAAGCAAGCGTCGCTCATTCCGACCTGTTTTCCGGGCATAAACTCCAGCGATCCGTGGGTTCCGAAGTGTAGAACAGCATCCGCCTCGAATATACGCTCCAAAAACGTATAATACGCCGCGAAGCCGTGGTGAGGACTCGCAGATTTCGCGAAAAGCAGCCTCATGGGGTCCCCTTCGTATCCAAACGTCGGCTGTACGCCGATGAATATGTTACCGTATTGCTTGCCGTATATGAGCAAGTTGGCGCCGTCGGAGTTGAGATTTCCCGGAGGTTTTCCCCAGCTTTCCTCCAAAGATTTCGAATACGGTGTCAGCTTCTCGTACTCTCGGACGTTCATCTTGTACGCAATGTTGAGGTTGGGGCTGCTGAACTTGGCTTCTTTATCGTGAATCACGTCCTCGATGAGAGCTTCAGCGGTGTCTGGCAAACCCTCCACGTTGTAGCCGTCGCGTTTTAGGTCTTGTAAAACGCTGAAGATCGAAGAAAAAACGTTGAGATAAGCCGCCGTTCCGACGTTTCCTTTGTCAGGGGGGAAGCTGAAGACAGTGATCGCGAACTTCTTGTCAGCCTGAAAAGATGTCACCAAATTTTCAGAAACATAGTAAAAACCTAAACCTAAAGCCAAAAACCTCTACATAAAAAGCCCTGAAACGCAAACCCCAACGCCATTGAAACCCTATAAACGGAAACCCCAACTCTAAAACAAACCTGTAGAAAGACCTGAACCTAAGCCCTAAACCTAATCCCAACCCTAACCTAAACCCCCACTTAGGTCTAGTCTCAACCCTAAACCTTAGACATACCGCGGTTTTTTTCTTCAGACTTGCCCATTTGATAGCTCTGGTGCAAAGCTGCTCCACTCGGTTATGCAAAGCATGGGCTTTTCCTGTCACAGCACCCATTTTTCGTCAGAAAAACCACAAAAAAATCCCGTTTTTCTCGAGAAAAGAAAGACCTCAAAAAACCTGAGCCCATACCTGTGCGGCTGTCCCGTCCAGAGAATACAATGGGCTCCAAACCCCCGTCAAGCTCCGGCAACGCAACCTGAAGTGCAACTTGAATCGGATGCAACCCTAGAGTGCTCCCAAGCCATTCTTCCGTCGTCTGAAACACCAGCGGCAGAGCTACCAAATACGGAACGTCGAGGTTCCGTAGAGCTTGCACCGCTCGAGGATGATCCTGAGTAGCAGGCCCTCCAACTAGGGCAAACCCTGTGAGGCTAACCACGGAGTCCACCAGCGGCCTCTTGGTAACCGGGTTATAAAAGAACCTCTCGACCGGTACCGAGAAGTCGAGCCCGCCTGCAAAGATGGGCACCACCTTGGCACCCTTCGCCTCGAGGCCCATTACCACGGCAACGTAGTGACCATCGTCGCCGGTAACGATGTGACTACGTTGAAGTATAAGGCCTACCACGGGTGAACTGGTGGACTTTAGGTTATCACCAGCGTCTCGTCTGGTATCGTACCAGTTGAGATACTCCTTGACGTCGTCGAACATCCTCGGTGCAAGGGGATGCCAGATTCCGGTGTCGAGAAATACCACGGGCTCACCGTATTCTACCGACTTGTCCTTGAGACTTGGTACATACGATCCCGAGATCATGAGCAGCAGATTCTCCAAGTTTTCGGGGGATCCCCCGAGCCAGAACTGCAGACTCATGAGGAACTTCCGAGCGTCTTGGGCTTTCTCCGAGGGCAAATACTTGAGAACTTTGGGGATTGTTCTTACCATCTTGAGCATCGACTCTTCGAAACGGCCGCCGTTTTCCTTGCGTTTCTTCCTGATCAGCTGCGCGATGGCGCTCTTGCTCTGCCCTAGCTGCGACATGGCGAAAGATCCCAACTTGTTGAGCCGCATCACCTCGGGCATCGACGGGAACACCAAAACTGCGTCCATGCGATCCCGCTCCATTTCTAGGGCTTCCTTCACCTTGGTCGCGAGCTCCTCGACGAAGATTAGTGATCCAATGAATACATTCGCGTCCGAAAGATCCTTCTTGAACATTTCGTAGTTGTCTTTGTCTCGGAGCTCCTCGAGGAGGTAGCCGACCACCTCGAACTGGAGGTCGGATCGTTTCCGATTGATGTTCCGGACGGCCGCCGACAGGGAGGCTTGGTACTGGGCTTCGAGTACGACGTACACCACCTTCACGATCGTTGTACTCGGCCTCGCCTCGGGTACTATCCGTCGGACGTCGGGTCGGGTCTGTGTGAAGAGTCCGTTGCCTCCACCGAGCATTGCCGAAACCCTCTGATGGTTACCATGGTAACGTCCGTCAGTCAGGGTATGTACCGAATCAACTTACCATGTTTCGACGTGGCTTGCCTCTGGAGTGTGTGGCGTCCAGTGCATCCTAGAAAATGCATATTAGAAATTTAATGAAAGATTAAATGCCTAATTTACCATTTCAACGTCGTTCCATTGTTTGAGTCCCTCGTATGAAGATGATCCTAAGGAAGCTGCATTGCGAGAAATATTCATGAAATAAATTGAATGAGACTATATAGACACCGTCTACATTTCTACGAAAAACTACGAAAAATCGAAGAATGTACCTTTGCCTCTGTAATGCCGGGTGATTTGAGGCGTCAGTGCAGCTGCTCCAATCGCCGCCGCCATTTCTTCGTTTGTGCAACGCTTCTACGTATCAATCTTGGGACATGCTGAGGCCTCAACGCCTCTCTTCTAGTGTTCTTCGACCGGAAGGAACGTCCGGCGCTCCTGAAGTTCGAGGATCAATGTTTGGAGAATATGCCATGGGTATATACCCTGGCCAGGCTCGGCACTTCGTAGCTTCGGTGGCTGCTCCGGGGCCGCAGACCTCAGGTTCGGCAATGGTTACGATAAGGTGGTGAGGCCGAACCTGTCCCATTGGTTAGTCTGATTTTGATCGAGAAATTGGTACCACAATTCAGATTCTGTTCCCACCATAGTATCTACATACCTATACCTGTAGAATACACTGACCGATTTATTGCGTAAATCCTGTGCAAAATTTGAGAAAAATCTGTAATAATACATCCACATAAGTTATACTTCAAAATAACTTCAACGCTTACCATTTATCTTATTTTTATGCACTAAAATGATCAAAAACTGTGAAAACATAACAAAGCGAAAATTAAAAATGGGAATGAATGAAGCAACGTTATTCTTACCATGGCTCATGTACGTAAATGGTCAAAGCTGTCAAAACATAACAAAGTGACAGTTAAAATAAGTTCCAATAAAACCATTGTTTATGTACAAATTTAATCAAAAGCTGTCGAAACATGAGCAATAGTAATAATAAGTGAACTGTCAACGCTTACCATGGTTCATAGTTGCATGCAACCTCGAAAACTCTGAAAACCATGAAAACATGGTAACACTTGAGATCAACGAAGGTACTTCGAAGGCTTACTTACCATGGTTCATAGCGGGGTGAAACCATTGCACATTGCCGAGAGAGAGCAACTATCCTCGTCGGTACCAAAGTACCGGTCACCGAACTCTCCCATCCCCGGTACCACGCGGTTATCCTCGCTCAAACCTTCGTCGATCTCCGAGGTGACGATCTTAACCCCTGGGAAACGCTGGCATACCGTTCGAACACCTTCGGGTGCCTGTACATACGGAAGTGTATAGTTCATGTAGAAATACAGAAATTACCGCAATCAGATTGAGGAAAATAATCTGGCACTCGGGAACTCCCTTTTTGATGAGCAACTCGATAGCCTGAACCGCGGTAGTCCCTGGAAAAATTACCATGGTAACGTAGTAACATTAGTACGATGGCACCGTAGTTTGCAAAGTAGAAACGTACCCGTAGCGAGTACAGGGTCGAGGAGCAATACGTGACGCTTTGAAATGTCCTGAGGGAGCTTTTCGTAGATGAGCTGAAGCAAAAAAAAAAACACCGTATAAATACACGATGAAAAACATGAGAAATGTACAATACATGTTTCTGATTGTCTCCATCTTCGCTCTGAATGAGCACCTTCCCGATTTTGATGCCCTTGCAGCAAGTTCGTAGCGCATTCTCCATGCTCTCACCACTGCTTTAAAAAAAAAAATCCTCACTCAAAGTTAAATAATAATAATAAAAAATAAAAACTCTTAATTTAAGTTAATTACCCCCGAATCAAGGACACGCCACAGAGGCGTTTAGCGAAGACAACTCCCGTATACAGCGAGCCTGAACAATAAAAAATGCATTGAATAAACTCAGAAAAAGAATAAAATACTACAAACCCGTGGGAGTCGTCACTTGCTTATCCTCGAAGGGCAGTTGACCAAGTCCATGTTCGACAACCTGGGAAACCATTACTCCACACATGGGCTTCAATATAAAATTATAAAACTACACATAAGACTACAGGCACATAAACTATGCAATAAAATACGCTAAAAATGCCTAAGACTATGCTTAAACTACGGATATACTCACGAGTCGTATTAGACGATCCGCGTAGAAAACAAAGTCATCTTTTGCTGTCTCCCGGTCTCGTATCAGCGTGAGTATGCCACGAATCTGAAAACAGACTGGATCGCTTAGAATTCAAGATTCGAGGGCCCCGCATTTTATAACACAATAATATACGGTCCAATATACGCATATACCTGGTATGTAGAGCGTATGACGTCTACGTTGGGGAATATTTTGCTGATGTCGTGCTGCCCGAGCTTGGTGATTATGTGCCGGAAGAGCAAATCGGTCGCAACGTTGTTGTCGGCGCCGCGGGGGACGATCACGTCCGCGAACTTCTTCGATGGCATCACCAGATCGTCGAATGCGCGCTTCACGAATTTCTCGTACTGCAAAAAAAACATTAAAACGTTTAATAGTTTTCTTTTCCAAAAATTGGACTACTTACCTGAAGAAGAACGCCTTGGAGGTCTCGGCCTCGCTCAACAGTATCCCTCCGTATGCGTCTTGCAAGCCTCACATCTGCGTCTGAAGGAAAAAAATCCCGAAATATGTTATATAAGACACGCTAATACATGCTTAATACGCACGCTCACATAATTTGAATTTGAATTTGTAGTTTATCGTCCACACTTACTAATACTAATACAAACGCTGCGAATATGATGCAAGTATTAATATATGCATTAGCTACTTAAGTGGGTTCGATTATGTATTAATCACCCTTAAAGTGCTTGTATAGTATTATAATAGACATATCTATTGGGCTTGTACCAAGCAATAGAATACACTATTATACATTTATGTTGTATGCAGGTGCCCTAAACGTACAGGCATATAGTATAAAACATACCTTCGTCAACGAAGATCTTCATGTTCATGAGCTCACGGACCCGGGGTTCATGGAAGACGAGAATTCCCTCAAGGATCACAACGTCGGCTGTATTAACCTTCAAAAAACTCAACATTACATTTTAAGCATGGGAGTTTCAACTTGTACAAATGTACGTACCAGCCTAGTACCGGACCTCCTATGAAGTTTGAAGTCGTATTTGGGTATCTCTACGGCCTCGTACTTGATGAGCCTCTTCAGGCAGTCCAACATCTGCTCGGTATCGATAGCGTCTGTAACACCACAATGTATTAGTATTATGCGTAATATACGATTAGCATATACGTGCCTGGGTCATCGAAGTTGTAGTCTGAAGCCTTGGTCAGTTCGTCCGGGCTCAGTCCTTTGTAGAATGAATCCTGCATTTTAACGGGCGTTAATTAAAGCATGGTGCATTTTTAACGGGGATTAATTAAAGTGCCAAACAAAAGGCACGAACCTGGCTGATGAGCACAACGCGATGGTCACGAAGCTCCTCGATGATCTTGTTGCAAAGAGTCGTTTTTCCCGAAGCCGTTCCACCGGCAACGCCTTCAGGAAAAAATGCTGAGTTTTCAAAGGAAGGGGCAAACACTGAATGCGCTTACCAATGAGAAATGCCTGCTTGCTGCTGGTAGAACTCGCATTGGCGATCATCCAGCTGCAGCTGCTGCTACTGTCGACTTCCAGACCCATGGTTTCGTGGCGCAACATGAAAAAATAGGGCCCCTGTTTAGGGTTCCCGTTTTCCCGCCAACTCAAGAACCCTAATTACGAATTCTAGGGCATTTTGTGAACTGATGACATATTCGGCCTGATCGATGATCCTCGTCACTTGTAATAGCGACAAGGAACGGCATTTTCATGGCGGCTCCGTCAAAGAATCTCTCACTCGGTTCCAGCTATGATACAGCTGCAAAAATGCACGTTTTTTACGACCCTATCCGCTTAAAAACCCTAACACTTGACCATAATTCTCCTATTATTAGGTGTCAATGTTGGTAAAATAAAAGACCCCGAAAGTTGCGTTTCCTCGTAGACATCCACATATGGAAGCTTGAAGGAACTTCCGTTCATTAGGAGGGATCCACATTCTAGGCTCAAATGGAAGCAGCAGCTCCGATCCTCTGCGTCAATCCGCAACAGGCAAGCATGTTTTTGGGGCAGGAGGATGTCGCGGGGATCATAGCTTCGGCTTTTCATGCTCCCGATGTGAACGCATTTGGGCACTCCTTCAGGTGATTCATTGATTTCAAGTGACAAGTGGTTTGCTGCATGTAGATAGATGTAGCTTGATTTCTCTCAGTAAAAGTACTTTCCTCCAACCTTTTTTGGATATGTACAAAATTTTGGGGTCTATATTTCCAGGGAATATAACGAGGATAGTGAACGCAAATCAGGAGTGGAGAATTTCTATCACACAAACCATGTCAATCAGACATATTCCTTTGTGAGTGATTTTGCCAAAACAACAACATTTCTCTGTCCTTGTGTCTTGACTTTATTTTATTGAATGAATCATCAGGCTATGGACATGAGAAACAAGCACTTGAGACTTGACAAAGGAGTGATGAGCATTTGGGAATGTTGCGAACTCCTCAACGAGTTCGTAGATGAGAGCGACCCTGACTTGGACGAACCCCAGATCGAACACCTGCTGCAAACCGCGGAAGCCATCCGCAAGGACTATCCCAATGAGGATTGGTTCCATCTGACAGGTTTGATCCATGGTAAGTTCCAATGTCATTGTCACACGTTTTACACCTCATGGAACAAGTTAAATGTCCCTTTCGGGCATCTTCGACACGACATATATGGTTAACTTTCTGACGAATATTTGACGAATATTATCCAGACCTTGGAAAAGTTCTACTCCATGAGAAGTTTGGAGCCGAGCCGCAATGGGCAGTTGTGGGTAAGACATATTTTTCAACCTTGGAAAAAGCCCGCATTTTTCTTTTCAGGGGATACTTATCCATTAGGGTGCCCCTTCAACAAGTCCATTGTGCATTCTGAGGTACGTAGACCTAGGTCATATGTGCCACGTCTTTAATGGTCTTTGGGTTCAGTTCTTTGTAGAAAATCCCGACTATACGAATCCACGGTACAATACCGGATACGGACTTTACAGGGAAGGCTGTGGTTTGGACAACGTCACCATGTCATGGGGTCACGATGAGTACCTCTACCAGGTACTGCTATAGATGTTTCCCAAGTACTCAACACATGTCGTTCTCATTTTAAAGGTGCTCGTTCGTAACGGGACAACCCTACCACCTCAAGCACTATTCATGATTCGTTACCATTCATTCTACGGTGAGTCAACGTCCAACCATGCCTAGTACCGCCTAACATGGTGAGACTTAACCCCAGCGTTGCACCGTGCGGGCGAGTACAAATACCTCTTGGACGACGTTGACCGGGAGATGTTACCGTGGCTCATTAAGTTCAAGTTGAGATCCTCCCTTTTCTTCCCTCCTGATCTAGAATCTTTTATGATCAACTTTATTTCTGACCACGTGCTTCTTGCTTCTGTTTTTTATTCTTGCAGCAATTACGACTTGTATAGCAAGAGCAAGGTTCGAATCGACGTCGAAGCTGTCAAACCATACTACAAATCCCTCATTGACAAGGTAAACCTAATTGCTCACATTTCAGTTATCAACATCCATTGTTTTTTAGTATTTTCCGAGTGAGCTCAGGTGGTAACAAGTCAATCAAGTAACGCGCCACAGGTCGCTGTCTTCAAGATGCCAAAAAGACAACAACCCAAAGTTTCAAAACACGTACGTCTCTTATATATTTCGAAATATTACAAAAATTCAAAATAAGAATATTCTCCTGAAAGAAAAAAAAAACCGGATAAAAATGTGCGCCTTTTGTTGCCAGCCAACCAGTTGTTGAAACTTGATGAGACAACCATCAACGCTAATACTGTATCATAATCCCAGATCCAAATCCACAAATTCAAAAGGCGTGTGGCGGGGGTATGGCCTCAGATGCCACAGATCCACAAAGAAAAAAGAAATAAAAAAAATTCGGATTTTAAACAACACAAATATAAATACTTGATGTACTAGCACAGACATTGAAGCAACAAAAGCCCAAACCTCAGATCTCTATACAGTTTTTTTCTCTCCTTCCCTTCAAAGCTTGTAGACGATGAAACATTATTCTCTGCAGCCATCCACCCAATGATGATGATCATCCCTGTGATCATTCTCCTCAAACCATGAACCATGGTCATGTAGCTGATGACGTTGTAGTCGATGGCTGGCTGCAGTGAGAGAGAATAAACGGGGCATCCGGATGCCCCCAAAAGTTGGCGGAAAAGTGAAAGCGCTCTCCAAAGGAAACGGTGGGGAATGGGGAATGTGTGCTAGGGGCAAAATTCAGAGAGTAGGGGAGGGAGGACGGACGTGGGGGGAAAATAAATATCAACCTGCGTGCTTGTGCATGTGCTTGCTGACGTAATAGATCCTCCCAGAATATTCTCAGGCGTTCACCATGCCGCAAGCCAAGGCCATGAGCAAGGCGGCGCCTTCTTGCTCCTCCTCGTCCTTACTCTCCGACTTGCGAAGCCGAGCCGATCGTGCCCCCCACTTCGGAGTGTAAAACGTCGTCCTACGTGTCACCACCCGCCGTGGTATGTTGCTCCCCACGGGACTGCTCAGTGTTGTCGCCGCCTTGCTGCTGCTCGCCTCATGGGCCTTACCATGGTGGCCACCATGGTGACTACCGTGGTGATTACCATGGTGACTACCGTGGTGACTGCCGTGGT
This sequence comes from Selaginella kraussiana, assembly GCA_001021135.1. Taxonomy (NCBI): domain Eukaryota; kingdom Viridiplantae; phylum Streptophyta; class Lycopodiopsida; order Selaginellales; family Selaginellaceae; genus Selaginella; species Selaginella kraussiana. Next base: position 13,416 of record LDJE01042543.1, read on the forward strand.
GATGGTGTTGGGAGGAGTCCTCGGGCCGCTTGCTGCTGGAAACTAGTTTGCTCCGCCGGTGAGCCGGTGGGCCGGCGGGAGCCGGATCCGCCTCGGCCTTTCGTTTGGGCGATTTGGACGAGGACTTGCCGCCCGAGGAGTCGTGGCCGGTTTCGGTGCCGGTGCCGATGCCGGCGCCCGAGGTCGGCGTCGTCGTCCGCTTTGTGCCCCCGACCTTCTTGTACCGGATCCCGCACGCATTACACAGCGACTGCCACAATCCGAGAGGTCAGTCCGAGATGCAAAGCCGAGTCCGAGATCACGACGTACCTTTGGGCCCGATGGTCCGTTTCTCCATAACGGCGTCTTGGTCGCCCCGCACTGTGTGCAACTCCGAGACGGACTCCCGCCGGGCGACGCCTCCGAGGAGGACGCGCCGCCATCCCGCCCCGGGGAGTGGATCGCGACCACGGACAGCCGCCCGCAGATGTGCTTCTTGTCCGGCGTCGTCGTGCTCGGCTTCTCGTTCTTGGCCGGCTTCACCCATTCATCGTCCGATCTACCGCTGCTCATCGCGTAGACCGACTCGACGACCTCCACCTTGCAGTCAGCGTCCTCCTCATCGTCCTCCATTGACGAGTAACCATGATCCACCGCCTGATGGTAACGGTAAAGGTAAGGGTTAACCACGTTAAATGGACATTACTCACCTTTTTATGGATCGTGGTGTCGATCTCTGACGAGTAGTCCACAATAGAGCCCGTACTGTTCTCCATGCTCGTAGCTTCGATGGTCATGGTAAGGGTAAGGGTAATGGTACGCGATGGTCAGCCCCACTAACCACCTTGGTTAGATCCACATGCAAATCTGGCGAGATCCGCCAAATTGTCGATCACACTACCATGCACCACCCCAGGCCCCAGTAAACTGCAGGGTTAACCGCGAGTTTAAGGGGATCTAAACTACTACGTATGTGTATGGGCCAACTATACAGTCACGAGCCTGGAATTGCGAAGGGTCATTGCCGCTCCGTCCACCATTCCCCTCCAAAATGCATTTGGATCGAATTCAGCGCTCCCGATCCTGGAGAAATTGCACACAAAAGACCAATCTTTAGGAACGTGAGATTGAAATGTTCATCAGAGGCGTCATGTCCATACGAAATCAATCAGGCAAATTTCCCGGGCGATCATCAAGATCCCAGGCGAATTCCCGCGACCGATCGATCGATCGACCGATCGCCGACCCAGAAAACCTATTGCAAGAATGTAGGTGACGCAGTGCAAGAAATCGGGAACGACCCTGAATCTGAGAGATTGATCGAAATGGGCGCGATTGCAAAATAAAATGCTTCGGGAAAAAAAGAAGAGACGCGGCCGCAATTTCGCATACAAAGATCCGATCCAGGCACAACGGGGAGGAAAACTGACCTTGAGAAGCTGCTGGCGGCGGGATAACTGCTCAATTCCCCAATGTAATGCCCTGGAATTTCCCGATCCGTCGCCGAAATGCTACCCAATTGCGCGCGATCGCCAAGAATCCTGCCCAAAGATCTAATGCCTGGCGGCGATCCACCCGAAATTGGCGATGATTCGATCGAATTGCGTTGCAGAGTCGATCAATCCTCCGCACGATCAATCGATCGAATGGAGGAAGCAGCGGCGGGCGGGGAAAGTGTCTATCGATCGATCAAAGGACCGATTGGAGGCGCGATCGAAGGGCGAATGCGGAAGAACACACACGAAAATAAAAAAGAGGGCAAGGCAATGCAATGCATTCAAGGCGGCAAACAAAGGGCGAGGAGCCTAGGCGCTGGGGGCGAATCCGAGCCGCCGGATCGTGACGCCACGGATGCCGTCGGATGCAGCGCCATCGCGGCCGTCCACGTGGCGTGAATGTACTCGTCGGATGTGAGTTATCGTACGGTTTCCCGCCGACCGCTCGCAGCGGCCGTTGAGATGCCCGGGATGTGGCGGGAAGATGGCACCGTAGATGAGCCACCAAATGCGGGCATCCAACGGTCCAACGTACGCGATTGTTTGAAATATCTTTTCATTAAATTTAAGCTTGGTGGGGTTAAGCGGGCTTAAACAGCCCTAAACCGCGCGCCAAATTTTAAACTGCCCTGGTAAACTGTACACCTCGTTTCTACGTCGTCAAGGTTGGTTCCCGTTTTACATTTTCGAACTTGAGGGTACCATCGAGCGCGTCCTCGACAAAGGTCTCCACTTCCGACTTCGACAATGAACCCTTGTGTAATGCAAACCTACCCTTTCGTGGTTTGTATGCGACAATTACAACATCATCCTTCTTGGGAGCTCCAAAGGCGTCGCCAAACTTGGCGTTCTTGGTACCATCGACGGTAGCATACGCCACATTATCATGGTTACCAAATTTACCACCTTGTGAAACCTATATACAAACGGTGTTAACGTGAGGACAAAGCTCCATCAAGAGGGAATCCAGATGGTACAAGAGTGGAATCCAAACGTACCTCATAAAGGATCTTCTTGGCCTTGTCCTCTGCCTTGGAGCTTCTCGAAATGGCCAACACACACAGGGCTGCCTTAGAACCACAGACCTTCTCCATGTTGGACTTGCTCAGCTTCGGGACCGGGTCCGAGGCCGAGTCCGACTCCGACTCCGAAGCCGAGTCCGATGTCGAGTCCGAACTCGATCCCCACCAGCTCGACGATTTCTTCCGCTTACCAATGGCAGCCTTGTTCTTGGATTCCAGATCCTTGATCATCTTCTTGAGATCGTCGAGCTTGATGTTGCTCCCGCTGGCGAGAACGGACGATTCGGAATTCGCAAGAATTCCGACGACGGACGGGAGCGTCTTAACTCCGAACTTCTTGGCAATGGCACTACTAACGTCGGTTACCTGGTTACATAACACGGTAAGCTGTTTCAAGGGCGCTGATGTTACCATCGTACCTGAACGTCGTAGAACTCAACCCGCTTGTAAAACGCGGCACTCAGTGCTCTCCACGTCGGGGGCGTCTCGGCCTTCTTGCTCAGAAGAACAACCCGAGGAACGTCGTCATAGACCGGGAACACCTGCTGGTAGTCCGACTCGGACACCCGAGTAGACAACCTCGGCAGGAATTGCAAAGCAAAACTCTCAAGCTCCTTCGTTACCCACTCTCCCGTGTACTCGAGACCCTTCTTCATGCCGGACGGCATCCACGGATACATGAACACCCTCGGACGCTTCGACACCGAGACGTCCTGCTCTGTGCAAAGTTTCTTCTGAGATGAGCAGCTGACCACACCGACCTGAAAACGAAAACGGCCCGTTCAGCTCAAGAAGAGTCCGAGGAGCGACATTACCTTAAAAACGCCGTTTTGCTTCCGTCCGACATCTTCCAGGAGCCCGAGGTCCGGTTCGGACCCGGAGTGGAACATGACCAGCCATGTATCCGGGCTATCCAGGACCTTGGTCTTGAAGTCCGACGCCTTCAGTTGCTTAACCACGGGTGCTGGCTTAGCGGTGCCGAAGCCACCATTACCATAGTTACCGCCAGCGTTACCACCTTGGCCAAGGTCGAATCCGAATACGTTTCGGAGAATATCCTCATTACCATGAAAATGGAATCCGCCAGGTCCTTCCTGAGAATATCTGGCCTTCCCCTGTCCTCCATTGGGACCTCCGTAGTAGAAGGTATATCCTCCCTGTGAATATCCTCCCGGTCCTTGTGAATATCCCTGCGAATAGCCATTTGGTCCCTGCGAATATCCCCGCTGCCCCTGGAATGGATCCTGTTGATGTTGAGGAGGCTCATCTCCATACAAGTCGTACTGCTTTCGCTTGTCCTCGTCACTCAAAGTCTCATATGCTGGAATATACATTATCAATTAAATACTGCGTATGATCTACCAAATACGAAGCTTACCGCTACTAATCTCCGCGAATTTCTCGTTGGCGTTCTTCGCTGTGCTCTTGTCAGGATGGTACTTCAACGAAAGTCTGAAACACAAAATGCATGACCATCACGACGATGTTACTTACGATCAGCCTACATACTTGTGATATGCCTTCTTAATGTCCCGTTGGCTAGCATTCTTGTCCACGCCCAAAATCTGCACGAAGAACCAGAATTCAGCTCAAAACATCGAGAGCAGAGCAACCTGGGGAATACATCTTTGCGGATCGTACCTTGTAGAGGTCCTTTCCGAAGACGACATGGATCAGAAGTAAGATGAGGATCCAGAAGAAAAATCGCTGCCGCAGCATCGAAGCTTCGCGAACAAACGTCCGACCATGAAGAACCCTAAATTTAAATGAAGAACAGTCCGGACATTTGAGCCAGCGTGGCAAGCTGATGCGAACCGTTGATTCTGCCACATCATAAGATTCTGACCGTCGGATACTAACCATTGGCTTAATAAGGCTTAACTTAGGGCTGGGCGGTCTTTAACGTTTAAACAATGGTAAAAGCTTAATAAAT
>LDJE01042563.1:0-13467 GCA_001021135.1 Selaginella kraussiana
TACAAACGCTTAGATTTATTCACTTACTTCTATCTCAACAGTACATCGTTTCTTAAAAGAAGAAACGCTCAGTGTCCCAAATGGGACCAAGACTCTAAATATATATATATATAACCCCAAATCTAATCCCAAATCAGTTACATTTGGATGTTCAAAATTAACAAAAATGTGTTCCTAGGCAATGGAAGGAAGAAGCGACAGTAGCCGGAGCTTGAACAAGTCCCCTAACGCTCTTCGCACGTCCATCTACAAAATAAGACACAGTTAAAAGTGTAACCAGAGAAACGGCCCAATTACCTGATCACTACAAATCAATTTGGTGAAGTAGGGATAAAATTCAGGAAGGTGACGCTTGAACATGGCCGAGTCCATCTCCGACATGGAGCTGAGTACCTGCCAAGGCCACGAATGGGTGGGTACAGAAAAGCTTGAAAAGACGACAATCACCTTCACCACCACCACCGAGCGGAGAAACTGCCCTTCTGCTGCAACGCTGGGAAGTAGATTGGCAGCGTTCAACAAGATGTGAGAGTCGAAGGCGACCAGGCGACGTTCGGCTTCTTCTTTCAGCTTTTCATCTCCGCTGTTGGTAGCCCTGGTCAAGACGGCCAAGTAGACACGCGTGCCTTCTACTTCTTGGCGAAGCAGGTTCGGCGCAGGCCTGCAACAACAAAATTCGCACTTCCGTATGACTGACTGTGAGTTATACGTACACATCACAGAAGAGTTGCTGTACACGAGCACGTAGATTGTCGTCGGAATTGTACGATGAAGCAAAGCCCACAAGCGAGAGAAGCGTATCCATGATCTGAATCTTATGAGACGCTCCGAGCACGGACCAGTGCTTTTCCTGCTCGGACGGAAGAGGATGAGTTACAAGAGAGCCATTTAAGCAAAACAGACCTGCATTTTCTCAAGCGATTCCAGAAGCAACAATTGCGCAAGAGCCTTGGTTCGAACTAGAGGAAGCTGCAGCTTCGCTTCTTCATCACGGGATTGCTCTTCCATGTTGGTCACCTGGAACGTGTTATAACCATGGTTACCAGTAGCCCTACGGTCGGAGTTGTACCTGAGGAGGCGGAGGGCTTGATCTGTCGCCCGAGCGACCTCTCCCTTTGAATGACAGGTTTTTCTTCAAGAAAGCATCCATCATATTGCCGACGAGCCTTCTACCCAGCGTAAGTCCTCCGGCAGGAGGAGGAGCCTTAGCTTCATCGGCAGCAGGTGGAGTGGCACTAAAACCTGCAGAAAACACGCCCCCTGTTGATATGCACCCAAAAAATTTCTCAAAACCCACCTTCTGCTTCGACATGAGATGGTGCCTCATGCGCCTCTGCTGCATCGGGTCTGCCTTCAAAACTCGACCTTCCGGAACGTCTTCCCGAGTCACCATTGTTCTCGGCAGAATGCTGCTGCTGCTGCCCGCTGTCTTGACTCTCGCCGTCCCAGTCGGCCGCAACGTCGGCCGTGGCTTTCCGTCCGTTCTCAGGGAGTGAATTTTCAGGGTTGAGGAGTTCCACCGGTTGAGTGGTGTAGCATGCATCCCTGGGATAAGAAGGGTAAATATTGCGTGCGGTACACACAAGTATGTACGTACCTGATTGTATCGAGAAGCGCCGTCCAGTCTTCCGGACTGAATTGATCACCCCCAAGGTCAGTCAGTCGAAGAAGGGCTTTGACGGAGATGGCAGCCAACGACTGGTCCGGCCGGGTAACGCATCCCAGGAGGAGCTCCAGCAGCGATGGAAAGAGGAATGAAACGTCCTGGACAGACACACACGTTTAACGATTCGAAAGGGATGTCACAAACCTTGTAAAAGCTGCTGAACAGATCGCACAATAGCTGGAGAGAATGGATACAAGTCTCACGAAGCCACAGATCAGCCGAGACCGGTCTCTCGCCATTCTTTCCCTCATGTCGCACATACTCGAACATGGGGAAAAGCACCTTGAGAAACACGGTTTTCCAGAAGCTCTTTGAGAACTTGTGGCCCCGCTGTCTCAGCATGTCAAACAGCACATCCAAAGCGCAGTTCCGGACCTCCAGCCGAGTGTCCGAGGTCAGGTCGGCAAGGCCGGCCAGCATGGGAATCCAATAGTGCTCCGACACATCCGAGTCCGTCCCTTCGATCACCGTCTCTACGGACCTGGAGGCCAAGCCGGGTAAACGGCCCTGCAGCAAGGCATGTTATCAGCACCGGACCTAACAAAGCGTGCATACATACCTCTGCAAGTCGAACTTCGCAAATCCGAAGAAGTGAGATCGCCTTCAAGCTTAATCGTGTGCTGGTTTTGTTGTTGGCAAATGTGATGAGGCAGTTCACGCAATCGATGAAGCAGTCTCCAGAAACTTGATCGAAGTTTTCAAGTATCACTGTTCAGGAAACGAGTAACATTTAATTTTGCACACAGGAGGAATCTTTACCTTGCTCGACGTTCTCGAATGCAAGTTCAGCGATGGCTTCCGTATCATCGGCCGCTGCAGTATACACCTGGAAGACGCTTTTCCAGCCCGAACGGACGTTTCCGACCTTTATCTTCACCATCTGTGCACAGGCAAGTAAAGGTAAGCAGAAAAAAAAAAAAAAACCAAGTACCTGAACAATGCAGTCGACAATAAGTCCTCGTATGGCGCTGCTCTTGCTGGTCTTCATCAAAACTACAAAGGGCTTAAGTATGTCAGCCTGGAAAGAGAAGCTGGCCAGCTCCGTGCGCTCGAAGTATTTCATTCCCAGTTGGCGAAGAGAATCGATGGCATACATTGCAACTTTCTCGTCGTAATGGCTCCCTGCAGCAACGAAATGTTGGGAGAGAACCACCCATATCCTGGCCCAGACCTGCAAAAACGGCAGTTAATCTCAAGCACTTCCAAGATGAATTACTTACCATTCGGATTCGTCCCATGTTGTAGTAGCTGATCTCCACCAGTTTCTGGAGGCTGAACAGTCGAGGAGGAACCTGCTTCAGTTCTTCCGCAGAAACACCACACAAGGCGGTGAAGAACTCCACAATGACATCGCTCGGCAGCTTGGCACTGTTGAGAAAGACCTGTTCAGTCGGCTTCAGCGTAAGCTCGATAAGCGACTGGGCCAGGGCGTCTCGAGAGATCTGGTTGGAACCATGCATCAGGGTTGCGAGAATCGAAGGTGACGACGTTATGTGCTCCAGTCGGGAGACGCATTCCAAGACGGCGTTCCAAGCATCCTGCAGAGCCGTCGGATCGTTCTCAGCCAGCCCCAGCAGCGTCTTCAGAGCTTCCACATTTTTGCTTCGCATGTCCTTGGGAGCATGGAGGAAGGTGAACCTGCAATTCAAGCAGGTAAACATAAACCCTAAACCCTAACCAACCCCTTACCGGATAAGCGATGTAAGCAGCGCGTATCTGAGCGTGTCCATGCCAAGTTCCCTGGAAAGATGGATGGCGAAGCGGAAGCCTTCCATGCAACAAGTGACCCTGGGCTTGGTTTCACTGTCCTCCATGGTAACGGAGAAGGCCGCGAGCAGAGGCCAGCCGACTGCTTCCAGCATTGGTCGGGCCACTTCTCTGTGACTCGCTTTGTAGAAGCGGCCCCCCGCGCCCGCCTGTTTGAACAGAGCTTGCGTCCGCCTGATGATCTCCTCGTTTTCCTTCTTAGCATCAGCGGCGGTCTTTCTCTTGGATACGCCAAGGTTCAGCACCGCTACAAGTCGGCTCTTCTCTTCGACGTCTTTCCTCGCCTGCTGAAGATCGCCGTCGTCCTTGAGCTTTATCTCATCCCGCACGATCGAGTCGTATACTTCTTCCAGGAGCTCTACCGGTGGGTGCTCTTCCGAGTCCGTATCCGTATTCATACGAACAAACTCTTCCTTGGACATCTTGGGCCACACCGTCGCATTGTGTGCATCGGTGTTGAGCATAATCACAGTGTACGCGAGAACATACGCCGTATCGGCTCTCTCGAAAATGCTTGGATTGTCCCGGCAATATCTACCACAGACGGATTAGAAAGGAAAAACTCAGAGAGAGCTTACTTCTCGGCGAACTTCTCCATGAAGCGATCGATCTTCTGAGCTTCCCCTGGGAGGCGAAAGTCTTTGAGAAACTCGCGAATAGCTTCATCGAACTTCATGTCCGTAAAGCTCATGGTGTCAACGTACGCATGCATTACGGCAACTTGAAACTCATCGTGGTGCCCCAGATAACTCCCAACTGCAGTCTTTTTTTTTTTTTTGGTTTCCAAAGTAAAGAATTATTAGAGTAAATTGTGCAAGCAATAATGTTACCTTGTCCAATCCAGGAGTCGTTCTAAGGAAGCGTGCAATGGCAGCCGGCTCGCGTTCAACGATGTTGCTTGTGAGTAAGAGCTCCACACCCTTTGCCGGACTGCGATTGAACTGCAAAGACACCGTAGAATCTCAGAGACTGCAACAAAACTACTAACCTCGAGTACGGCGGCTTCTACAGATGATTTGTGAGCCTTGGCTTTCTCGAAATCGGCAGTCTCTTGGGCGGCGCTCTCGTGGTGCTCCTGCAACTGCTGGTGCTTTCTTGCATCGTCGTGCCTTTTAGTCCAAAGAGTGAGTGACTTGAGAACGTTCACCAGGCACTGAAATTGCAGTGGCATTATTAATTACAATGGCACGGCTATATGTATACGTATACCTGCAGAGCAGACCCCTTCAAGGTAGGGTTTTGAGAAAGCACGAGAGAATTTGGATCGGTGCTCACAGTCCCTTGCGCCACCTTTGAGAGCGAGCTCACCATCCTCTCAAACAAGTTGGAGGCGTCAAGATCGCAGTCGTAGTTTACAAATACGTCGGCAAGCATCTGAGGGTCGACGCAGAGTTTCTCCAGCATTCTGCCCGCTTATTAAAAAAAAAGTCCCATTTTTGAGCTCAACTTACTTGAGAAGAGAGGTACGATGCTGCAGAGACACATCCACACTATCAAGCGGCCGAAGAACGATAAGCGGGAAAAAGACGCCGATTTCTGCCTGAAATCCTCATAAGAAAATGTACACAGCTGCACTTCGTACCTTGAGGCTCTCCCTGAAGCGGAGGAGAAGGGCCATGAATATACCACAAGCAAGCTGAGATGAGAATCGCATCAGTAGGTATGTTATGGGGAGAGCTCACCTGAAAGATGGCCGGATTGGAGTGGAGACAAGCTCTTAGGAGAGCGTAGCAGAGGTAGATCTTGACGGAGTCGATGAACTCCAAGTTGATGGTAAACAGGTGGTTTACACTCTCCAGTAATCCCTGCTCAACAAGACGCTGCTCGTCAGGACCAGATAGCTTAAGCAATCACCCACCTGAAGGAGTTCCAATGCCAAAATTCTCGACCTAATAACCATGTCCTCCCTGCTAGCAGAGTCATCTTTCATAGATAGCTGCAACAATGGTGAGAGGTTAAACATCAACAAACCAAACCAGGCAAACCTTGCAAAGCATACGAAAGACGACGAGTGCTTCCTTCTGGCCCATTCTCAGAGTTTCTAAATTGATGCCCCTGTGTGTGAGGCTGCATTGTAAGGGAGAAGATCGAAACAAAAGGGAACTTACTCAGCGCCGCCATCGGACTGCACAGCCTTGTCCAGAGCAGCCTCGAGACCCTGCTTTAACATTTAGAACAACACCATTCGACATTGAAACTACAGCGAGGAACCTTGATGTCTGCGTCGACAGCCATATGCTGCAGCTGCTCCACTGTGAAAGGAGCCTGTTCGGCGGCGACGCCCTCGGCTGGAGGAGGAGAATCGCTCCTCTCGGGTCTCTCCTCCATATTCTAAACAATTTTACCAACAATTAAACAATTGTAAAGCAAATAGTACCTGGGACTCGGCTTCCATCCTCTTGAAGACGATGTTGATCATCTGCGTTAGAGTTGCCTTTGCAGTGGCCTGGTTGACATGGCTCTTGCTTTTAAAGTGGTAAACATGCTCGTTAACACTGCGCACTTAAAAAGATATAAGTGTTACCTGTTTACAACAATGGAGTAGCATATCCGAATGGCACCATTTAGGCAATCCCCATGCACTAAATTAAATAAAAAAGTCAGCCAATCCCCAACTTTGAGGTAGACGTAGTACGTACCTTTGAACTTGGAGGACGCTACCGCGGTAAGGAGAACCTTGATGACTTGGAGGACGGTGCTGCAAGAATGGTGTTACCAGGTGGAACCAAGGGTATGCATGCATACCTGTCGACGGTTGGCATGCTGTCGGCACATAAGCAAACCTTGTTGATGATGTCGGTAAGCATGACACCATTCTTGCCACCTTCGATACCCGCCTCGCCCTCGAGATGGCCGTAAGAAATGAGTTTCTGCGTGCATGCATGGATCAACAATAGCAACTAAATTGAAGCAAAATACGTACGTGAAGGCAGTCGAGGGCGGCATCCACCAGCTTGGGCTGCTTCGTTTCCATGGCCAGGCGCAGCGGCTGCAGCACCAGCTCCGCCTCCGACAGCTCCAGTGTGCTCCCGGCCTCCGCCATCGTGGCCGCAGCAACTTGGCTGCTCGAGCGTCGAGGTGGGAGTCTCGCGACCGGCGATTCCGGTTCTGCAGCTGCATTCTCCGCCTGGCTTCCTGCCGATCTCGGGCTGGATGCATCTACCTCCGACGAAGACGTCTCGCGATCGGCCTCCTCGGTGGGTGCGGGGGCAGCTGCAGTGGGTCTATCTGCAAAAGCGAAGGTGTGATGCAGTTCAAGGGGACGCAACGCACCTAGGTACTCGCGTAGAGCGGTTTGCAGGGCAGTGTACTTCTTGCCCTGCGACTCCTTGAGCATGCGCTCGAAGGATCGGGTGACGAATGCGCCGGCGGCGTCCGCCATCGCTCTTGATCGGGTATCAGCTGGTCGTGATCAGATCTGGCCCAAATTCTTAGGGTTCTTCGCGTGTGATTTATACGACCGTACTTATCACAGGGGTACGGAAGGGGCCCGTTTTTTTTGGGGAAATGAAGTGTAGTAGTGGCGGTGTGTTTTAGTCGACAATGCGGCTGCGGGCGCTGCTCTACTGCTGCTGGCGGCGGCTGCTGCTGCTGTTCCTCCTCCTCATCGTCCACCACGGCGGCGGTGCATCGGGGAACTCCGAGGGTAAGGGGGTTTGTTTTTACTTGATGGCAGAGCAGGCGGTGGATGCAAAATGTAGGTGATGCGCTGCACGTCTTCAGGCAGGCGCTGGAAGATCCCAGCAATGTGCTCCAGAGTTGGGACCCGACGCTGGTGAATCCTTGCACCTGGTTCCATGTGACGTGCAACAATCAGAACAATGTCATCCGAGTGTAAGTTCGTCTCCATAGCTTAAGCTTAAGCTCGCTTGCAGCGACTTGGGCAATGCGTTCTTGTCAGGAAGGCTGGTACCGGCGCTTGGAAATCTGGAGTATCTTCAATACTTGTGAGAGGTCGTTGCCTTAGGGCCCCTCGTGACGAGTCTTCTTGCAGGGAGCTGTACAGCAACAACATCACCGGCTCCATCCCCAAGGAGCTTGGCAACTTGACGCAGCTGGTGAGCCTCGACCTGTACCAGAACAGCTTCACCGGGGACATACCGGAGACCATCGGCAGGCTTAATCAGCTCAGATTCCTGTAAGTGAGTATGTATACGAATACGCGCGATCGGGCCCTTTGCATGATGCAGGCGGCTAAACAACAACAGCCTGGACGGCAGGATCCCCAACTCGCTTACAGCGATCCCGGGGCTGCAGGTCTTGTAAGTCATGTTAGTGCATGTTAGTTAAGAAGGCTCAACAATTACAACAGGGACCTATCCAACAACAACTTATCCGGGTCGGTTCCAACCAATGGTTCATTCTCGCTCTTCACACCCATAAGGTTTGGTTTGGTTTGGTTTGGTTTGGTTTTTGTGACTGACTGACTTGACTGCCAACCCAAATTTGCAGTTTCGGAGGCAATGCAGCCTTGTGCGGCGCAGTGGTGGGTCGCCAGTGCCCAGGTGGACCACCTTTGCCACCCCCGACACCCTACCAGCCATCTTTCACGCCTTCCGACAACCAAAATGGTAATAACTATCTATACCAACGTGGTACTACTATCATCGCAGGCAATGGAGGAGACGAACCAAGCACCGGTGCCATTGCCGGGGGCGTTGCTGCAGGGGCAGCCCTGCTGTTCGCAACTCCGGCCATCGCATTCGCCTGGTGGAGGCGCCGTCGCCCACACGAAGCATACTTCGACGTTCCGGGTATGTACGAAGCTGGCGTGATTGTTAACAGTTTGTTGTGGATGCAGCCGAAGAGGACCCCGAGGTCCACCTCGGGCAGCTCAAGAGGTTCTCGCTGCGCGAGCTCCAGGTAGCCACGGACAACTTCAACAACCGCAACATCCTGGGACGGGGAGGATTCGGAAAAGTATACAAGGGCCGCCTCGCAGACGGATCTCTGGTGGCTGTCAAGCGGCTGAAAGAAGAGCGGAGCCCCGGTGGCGAGTTGCAGTTTCAGACGGAGGTGGAGATGATCAGCATGGCGGTGCACAGGAACCTCCTCAGGCTCAGAGGCTTCTGCATGACCCCCACGGAGCGCCTCCTCGTCTACCCGTACATGCCCAATGGAAGCGTCGCCTCTCGACTCCGTGGTAAGTGCTCGCACGCAGTATCTACTACTTACTGTGAAAATGCAGAAAGGCTACCCGGTGATCCGCCTCTGGACTGGCCCACCCGGAAGTGCATTGCTCTCGGTGCAGCCCGAGGTCTGTCTTACTTGCACGATCATTGCGACCCCAAGATCATACACCGGGATGTCAAGGCCGCTAACATACTTCTGGACGAGGAGTTCGAGGCCGTGGTGGGTGACTTTGGGCTGGCCAAGCTCATGGACTACAAGGACACTCATGTCACCACCGCCGTGAGGGGCACCATAGGCCACATTGCCCCGGAGTACCTCTCCACCGGCAAGTCGTCCGAGAAGACGGACGTGTTCGGCTTCGGCATCATGTTGCTCGAGCTCATCACGGGCCAACGTGCCTTCGACCTCGCCCGTCTTGCAAACGATGACGATGTCATGCTCCTCGACTGGGTGAGTTCCGCCTTGTTCTTCTTGGCCCGACCTCGTGTTTCAGGTGAAGGGATTGCTTCGGGAGAGGAAGGTGGACATGCTCGTCGATCCAGACCTCAAGAAGGAGTACGATCCGGTGGAGGTGGAGCAGCTCATCCAAGTTGCTCTACTATGTACGCAGGGCTCTCCGATGGACCGGCCCAAGATGGCGGAGGTGGTGAGAATGCTCGAGGGCGACGGCCTGGCGGAGCGATGGGAGGAGTGGCAGAAGGTGGAGATCGTGCGCAGCCAGGAGGTGGAGCTCGTCTCGCACGTCAATTCCGACTGGATCGTCGACTCGACGGACAACCTACACGCCGTGGAGCTGTCGGGGCCGAGATGAGAGATGATAGGAAATACGTACATACATACGTACGAGAGAGTTGAGTTAGTGTTTTGTGTTTATAGATAGAAAGGCGAAACGCTGCTTAAACACGTAGCTTAAGTAAATGCCCTAGCTAGGGCTCATGCGCAGCTTGCTGTGCTGCTGCATGTCTTTTCGTCTTCGGCGGATCCGGCATGTGGAGAGGCGATAGATCGGTGAGTGAGTCTAGGATTGCATTCGCATCTCATATAGGGTTGCATGATCAGGAGCTGCGCGAGGGGCGGGATTACAGCGGATTGTTGCACGGCGCCAGCCAGAATGGCTACCGGGGGGAGGAAGAAGAGGTGGAGCTCAGCACGGAGCAGCAGGAGTACATCCGCCGCCGCCAGAAGCTGGCGGAGCTGCTAGCGAGGAAGAATGGTGACAAGAACAGGCCAAGCACGTCCAGACCGCCCAGTAGCAGCAAGTCCTCTGCTTCCGCCGCCCCGTCCAACGGCCCCAAGAAGCCTCTTCCGTTCGATAGGAAGTAAGTCTTATGGTTGTGTTGTTGCTCGCGTATTCATCTACCTGCAGCTATGGATCCTTCTTTGGTCCATCGCAGCCCGTCGTTTCGAAGGGATACATCGAGAAGCAACGCAGCAGGGATGATGCAGCGGTTGCCGCTGCTCGGAAAGCCAAGCAGAAGCAGGCCGAACGCAACAACCGTCCCGCCCCCCCTTCGTCGTCGAGCAAGCCGGTTGCCAAGCTTTCCAGGCCGCTCAAGCCCGTCACCAAGGTGCGTCGGGTTGGAATTTTTGCGGTCATCCCGCGCGTGTTTTTCAGGCTAAAGTAAAGGCCGAGAAGCTTAAACAGGCCCGAGATTACTCCATCCTCTTTGGCGATGGTGAACAAGGCGATGCTCCTGCTCAACAGCGTGGTAAGCAGCATTCCAGCAAGCCGCAATCGAGTGGGAAACAACCAACCAGAGGAGAGCCATCTCGTCCGAGACAACAGCAACCATCTCCAGCTTCTAGAGCTTCTAACACCCCCTCGTCTTCCAAGTTGCCATCGTCCAGACCATCAGCGAAGCCATCTTCAGGCTCCTCGAGAGCGCCGCCTCCGCCTCCGCCTCGGCTTTCTTCCAAGGCGACACCGTCTTCCAGGCAGACTCCGCCTTCGCAATCGTCAAGGCCGGCAGCAAAAGCGGATAGGCCTCCTCTTCCTCAAGCCAGGCCGAGCTCGGACCTCAACAGACGGATGCAAGCGCCGGCTGCAAGGCAGAGCATTTCTAGTGCTCCAAAGAGGCCACTGCCGCCGGAGGTAATTGGATTTCCTTGGTCTCACGTAACTATAGCCTTGCCACCACCTTGTGCAGAGGGCAACTTCCTCGAATAGGCTTCCCGAAAAGAGGACTTCTTCTTCCAACTCAAAAAGGCCCACGGTAGACGCAAGAAGAGGCCAGCAGCAGCAAAGTAGTCGGCAGAAAGCCACCACTTCTTCTAGCAACAGGGCTGGAGGAAGATCACAAGACGTAGGACCATCCAAGCGACCTAGAACAGACGATCCATTCGTTGACGACGATGAAGACGAGGAGTTCGACTACAGGTCGTTCATGCCCCCGCAATTCAGGTGAGTGAACGATTTTTTTAAATATTTTGGGGGGGACGTCGGCGGTGATCATCAGGGTGAAATCACGATACGACGATGACGGGTACGAGTCGTCCGACATGGAAGCGGACTTCAGCATGATTCAGAAGGAGGAAGCTAGGAGGTATCTACTCATGTATCTTCTACTCACGCAAATTTGTGTATGGTATACAGCGCAAGGATTGCGAGAGAGGAAGACGAGCGAGAGAGATTGCTGATCGAGGAGGAAGAGAAGTTAGAGAGGTCAAGAAAGAAGAGAAGGATGTGAATGCACATAAGATCGCATTTTTTTTTATTCCCAGTCCTTTTTGCATTTTGCTAATAGGCCTATCTAGACGGTAATCTGCAAAGTAAGCCCCAACTAACTGCCCCAGTAACGAGAAAAAGAGCAAAAAGGGCGGCTGTTAGTTATCCTGCATTTCAGGAGGGCCATGCGGCAGCGGCGTTGGCGGGCCAAGCACACAACATGGGTATGTGTATGTGCTCTCCGACTTGCACCCACGGCTCAGCTGTTTTGCATCGCCAGTGGCCAACGCGGTTGGGCAGAAGACGAGCAACATCGAGGTCTTTGTTCGCATTCGGCCGCTTTCCAGGCTTGAGGAAGCCAAGAAGGACAAGGTCGTTTCCGAGGTCCTGTCGGACAACAAGCAAATCCAGGTGAATGTCGGGCCTGCACTTGTTTCGAAAATGGCGAGCTTTCTTGCAGGTGATCGATCAAGGGTATGGGAACACAACCACAATCCGAACGTTCCAGGTAGAGAAATCCTGTTTACGTGAGAGAGTTAATAATAAAAGTGCAGTTCGATGGCTGCCTTGGTCCCGAGGTGCTACAAGACCAGGTCATGGAGCGGTGCAGCATGCAAAAGCTGCTGGATTCCGTGCTCGAAGGCTACTCCTCCACTGTCATGGCTTGCGGGCAGACTGGATCGGGCAAGACTTACACCATGTGCGGTCGCCAGGAGGTCCTCTCTTGCAGCACTCGCACACATTAGTAAAAATTGAAAAAGCATTTTCGCGCGCGTCCTGAAACACGGTGTTGCACCCCATCTATATAGGGTGGAGCAGACGAGGACCTCAACTGCGAGCACGACGGCCTCATTGCCCGCTCGGTCAAGTATCTCTTCAATTCCATCAAGATGCAAGCAGACAAGGACTCGACCAAGACGTACACAATGCGGGCGTCTTACTACGAGATTTACAACGAGCAGGTGAGCAGCATTGCTTGGTTTCATTCGTTATACGGATGGCCCTGCAGGTAAATGATTTGTTGAGGCTTGAATCGGCTCCCCGGGAGATTAAGTGGAACGTGAAAAACGGGTATTACGTGGATAACCTTCTGCTTGTGGACTGCGATTCGGTTGATGATGTGTTTTCAGTACTCAGCGAGGGAGCTAAGAATCGAAAGGTAGCCGCTTGCCACATATAATCACAATCGCAATCGTGTTAAACAATGCAGATGGGAACCCACAATCTGAACAAAGACAGCAGCAGGAGCCACTGCATAATGACTCTCCACGTTGATTCCGTATGCTACATGGATGATGGGCCGGGCATTACCAAGCTTGGAAGGGTCCTTTTCGTCGACTTGGCCGGTAATGAGCGCCTGAAGAAAAGCAAGAGTTGTGGGGACATGCTCAAGGAAACGGGCAACATCAATCGTTCGCTCTTCACTCTGGGGAAGGTACGCTGTTGTTGTTGTTGGCTTGGCAAACATGTCTAGGCATACCCGGCCACGACAGGTGATCTCTTGCTTGGCCGAGGGCAAGAAGGGCGACGTCGTTCCTTATCGGTAGTACATTTTTCCGTTGCCACGGCAGTCGTTTAACAGTGGTAAATTTGCAGGGAGAGTATGCTGACCAAGTTGCTAATGGAAAGCTTGGGTGGTAACAGCTTGGCGCTCATGATTGCTTGTGTCTCTCCCGCCATATCGGCCGTGGACGAGACCCTCAGCACGCTGCATTATGCGACGTGCACAAAGAAGATCGTAAACATTCCCAGCGTCAACATGGACGAGAAGGACAAGGTCGCTATTCATTTTTGTCACCCAATTTGACAACGTTACTTACCTTGCATTGCATGCAGGTGATACTTCAGCTGCAAAAGGATCTGAACCAGCTGAGACAAGAGAACAAGATGTTGCGGTCCATTCTAGCTGTTCCGGCCGAGGAGCAGGTGGAGAAGCTGAAAATGACGGAGGACGGAACCCTGTTGGCACTTGCCCGAGCCGGGTTGGAAAAAATCCAACTCCCGCCAATCAGATCGATGCCTATGAACCACCTCTCGTGGCCGCCCGAGGAACAGCAACAACAAAAGCGATGATCCAAAAATTGCAATTGGATCGATGCAATGCACTTGAGAGCTAAAAGAGAATGTCACTCTCATGGTCGTCGAGGACAAAAGGAAAGAGATCAGCCAGCAATAGAAGACTCTACGGATGGGTGACTTTTGGAAGTCTCCCAACCAACAAGTGTTTTTCTTTTCC
>LDJE01042590.1:0-10831 GCA_001021135.1 Selaginella kraussiana
TTTTCTCGACATGAACCAAGAAAAGAATTACATTCCAAGACTCAGCTGAGCCACCTGAGGAAGATCCTGAAGTATTTTCCGGAATTTTAGAAAATCGAAACAAAATGGCATCAGTCCACAGCACTGACGAAGATCCAGAAAAAAACATACACAAGAGTGAAGGAAATTCTGTTGCTTTCTTTATGGCGATATCTATCGAGCTGAATCCATCTATCTCTGCTGCTGGACTCGCCTGCGACCAAAGACTCGAAAGGGTCCGTAGGGCAACTGGCCCAACGTAACGAGGATATAGAAGGTTGACGGAACGGATGGGGCGCCAGTCGCATTTAATAAAATAATACGTCGTAGAATCGTAGAAGAATACACTATCGCTATACAGTCTTTCCCTCTTTGCTCTACGCTCATGAATGTATTTCAATGCGTGAAGACAACAGCAACAACAGCAACCAGATTATTTAAAATCCCTCAGTTGCTCTGCAGCAACTTGCCAGAATAATTTTCGCAAAATTTGGCGCCGTTTTCCGGCTGTATTTTCCATTCTTTATTGCATTTTTCTTGTATTTTCTGCATTTTCTTTGTTGGCTTTTCCTCAGGTAGTAGAAACCTGAGACCCGTCGTTGGTGACAACGAAACGATCGATCGAGAGATGCGTCATTCATTAAAAACGAAGGCTTGGTTCTTGGTCATGCTGCCCCATTTCCCTTTCGCATAGACACAAATTTCTGAAGCCTGGAAACCCTGATTTCTCAGGCCTTGATGCTGCCCCTGATGATGCTCCAGCTTTGTCTTTCTCATATCATAAGCTCACCTGCAGCTGCAAACCCTGCTCCTGCTGCTCGAGTCACGATCTAGCACGATCCTCTTCCAGAGATCCCTCTCGTAGTGTCTCATTCCTAGTGATTTGTATCGCATTCAAGATCATCGCTCACAAAGGGGTGACAAAAGGGCAACGTCGAGGAACCCATACAAAACATCCTCTTTTCATACTGTATAGGTCTCGTATAGAGAGTATTTTACGAATTTGGGCTTCATGCAAATACGCCGTATATGTTGTGTGATTTATATCTAAATGTTGCAAGCCATGTATTCGCATATTTGGGCCAATGTTCGGCCAACGTTAAGGGCGTAGTCCTGTCTGTTCTATCTCACCACAACTCCGTCGCCGTCTCTCTTCAAAGAAGGGAATGTCCAAATATTCGCAGCTATAATTTCAATTAATTTTTGTATTGGGGGAGAGCCTAGAACTCAGCGCAGCATCGCATCGCAGGCAGCGAGCAGCACATCACAAATGCCAACTGCGTGCGAATGAGTGAGTGATTCCGAGGGACGTCGATCCATCAAACGATCATTCATTCATTCATTTTCCTTTCCTCTCATCGAAGTCCTCATCGGAGAGAACATCGAAGCAAGCGGCTGTGCCAGTCGCCTACATTCATTCATACTCCTTTCATACATATATACGAGCGATCATCCATCAGTTCGATCGACTCTCACGATCGTTCCATCGATCATTCCATGGATTCATCTCCAAACTCCCCTCCCAGCACCAACCTTTCGCTTTCATCCATGAGCGGCGGCGGCGGGGACGCTGCGTTCGTGAGTCCCACAAGTTCTTCACTCGGCTCATGGCCAAACTCCCCAAAACGTCCCAACAATCGCCTCAACACCTCCCCAAAGCGCCGCCAGCATTTCTCCGACGTCGACTGCACACTATCCTTGGGAAACGCCGCCACCCGAGCAGCACCGCCCGAGAACCGCCTCTCCCGAGCCGGATCGCCCGTCTGCGAGCAGCAGCACCAGAGATCTCAGCTGCTCGGAGCCGACTTCGGTCGAGTAACCATCGCATTACCAGCTGCCGATCGGAACTTCAACCATCTTCAGGTACTTCAAGAACTTGGCATCCTCGTGTTCATCACGATCATTTGCATACACTACGTTGGATCTTCAAGAATTCATTGAAACTCGTATTGTTTTCCGGAGAGGGGACATGATCTAAAATGGTTGGCATTGTTTTCTTGAGGGGGACAAAGTATAAAACATGATGGATCATGCAAATGCATACACAACATATATACTTCCTTGGGATGAATGTTGGATGTAGTATAGGCTCAGTGGTACTACCATCGATCACTGTAGTATAGGCACCATTATACAAATACCAGCATGTTCCTCATCGGGGTGACACCACGGGTTTTTAACAACTCTAGTGCTCCTTTTGCAGCAGCAACCACAGTCACAGTGGCCAAAAACATCCCCACAACAGGTGCAGCAGCGTCCGAATCATCATGAACTCTCAAGAAACGCCGGTTTGAGGCAGCCGGAGCAACTCAGTAATACAGCTTCCGACTACTACCGGCTGAATTCCCAGCATTTCGTGCCGCAGCAGCCGCCAAAGTTCGGATTCCTCGACTTCAATCCGCCAGTGATCGGAGGACATCACCAGAATCTCTTCGTCGATTTCAACAAGCAGTCGGAAGTCTCTTCCGGCACACCCCGGAGCCGATGCCGGAGTCTCGACCCTCAGAACGATCCACGGAACGTCCATCGGGTCTGTGGGCACTGCGGGACGAGCTCCACTCCTCTCTGGAGGAACGGCCCTCTCGGCCCGAAGGTAAGACCGTTGGTACCATGTTCTTCACCGTGGTAACGTATCTCTTGCAGTCCTTGTGCAACGCCTGCGGTATCCGGTACAAGAAGGTGAGACGCAGCCCGGCTCCGGCCAATGACGTACTCGTCCCCGGCGTTACGTCGTGGATGCAAGCATCCAACTTCCAGGACTTTCGAAATACGAGTATACCACCTCAGAAGTCGTCCCTCAACTTTCTTCAGGAAAACCGGCGCATACCATTCGCAAGGGAATGGAATGAGCCTTCACCGAGCAGTAGCACCGCGGTGGGGAGCAGCTGCATAACTTGGCAGGACGGTACTACCACTTCCGGCCCCGATAACTCACGGTTCGACCGTCGTTCATCACAGCCCGTGGTTTTGGACGCTGAGGTTATCCGCTCCGTGGATGGTAATCACCGTCGAAGCAACCACGATCAGCAGTCGTTCTTGAGGATAGCTCTGTAGTGCTTCGCGATGCGAGGCTGCATTTTTCGACCTTCCCTGCTGCCGCAGCTGCTTGAAGTTTTTTGAGATTCAGCAGCTGCATGCAAAAATGCAGAGAAAATCTGGGGTCAGTTGCTCGTGAGACTTAAAAACTTATGTTTCCTGATGTAGTTCTTCGTATTCTCAAGGCTGTTGAATCCTGGAATGATGGGAAATACGTTTTGAGTGATGGCGAATGCGTCTGAATGAAGGACAAGACACATAACTGCAGAGGCTCTAGAGGGGCTCTCTAACTAGGCTTAGGTGCTGCTTAGCTAAGCTCACCTTAATGTAGAGCAGTTGCAACACCTTCGATGCCTCATTAGTTGCGGATGCTTAGGCAAATGGCATTAATATGCTTCAGGTTCATCTTCTCGAGAATCGGGGTTTTCTCATCGTTGAATGGCCTTTGACTGGAGTCAAAGGAAAAGTTCCAGTCAACCTCAGTCCCAAGATCAGGACCTCTGCAGAGATGTACCAAAAGATGGACTGAGGAAGCCTCTGGTCTCGTTTCTCTCGCACTCGCACACACACAAGGGAAATGATGAAGATCGATGAAGATGGATTTTAGATGAGTGAATGATCCTGGGGAAGCCACTCTTGTGACTTGTATGTGTGTGTGTGTGTGTGCGAGTGCAGATGTTGACGGGACTCATTCGGGATTCGCATGCTGGACCTGTGCTTGGGGTACAGGTCCTTTTAAGCATCGCAAACTGCGAAGCCTTTTACATTAGCTGGGACCTTACGAATAATATGTACAAACTCGAAGGACCCTTCACGTAACGTCGTCCCCGAGCATGTGATATGATCAGACATTTAACCACTGCGTTAACCATGTTACCAGGGTTTAAGATCTGACCTAACAGGGGTTTATGTTAACCAATGTTCGATGATGACGGTCAAGCATTGCTTAAGCATGACATGCTCAGAAAGGTAGAGCTAATCATGAACAGCCTAGGTCAAATCATGCTTACCTTACCAACTTTCCAACTTACAAACGTTGCTTGATTGAGCATAATGCTAATCCGCAGGCCGAAAGCTCCATAGGCTGATGAGGTTGTGATCGCATCAGAATTAGCACAGGTGATAGCAGCAGTCATGGTCATGGAAGTCTCGAAGAGATCACACGTGCCTGATGTCAAAACAGGCACGAACCGGATCGCGTGACCATCACCATGGCACACACACCACCACCACCACCACTACTACTACCACCGGGGACTGCCAAGTTTTTAGACTGCTAGAACAGACTGAGGTGACAAGCTCTCTAGCAGAGATGCATTTGCTTTCGTATCGTAGTAGCAGGTTCAGTAGAAGGAGGACGCAGCTGCAGACGCAGCTGAGGCAGCTGCAGAGCATCACAATGCATCGCGTTCTAGATATGTTTTGCCACCACTTTTGACTCGGTTCCTTTCTCGGCCTCGGCTACTGTGTCCATCGTTGAAAGAGAGCATCCGCATCAATCAGGGGTTCACCAGCAGCTGCAGCAGCTGTTGCGGCTGCTGCTTTCTGGGGGCTGGAACTGTAGCAGGAACTTAGACTGTGATATTTGTATCTGGTGGAGGGGTGACTCACATGGCACACCCAGGTGGAGAGGGCTTAGCAGGTTTTCATGATCCAAGGAAAAGGAATTTCTCCTTGTTCTGTCTATGTAGACAGTTTTCATGATCACTTTTGTGACTCTTTGTTGGTTTCTTACTGAAAAATGTTCGCTTTGAGCATACATAATAGATTCGTGGGAATGTGCTGAAAGTGCATCTTAGTTTTTCAGCTTGCATGTAGATTTATGCTCTGTATGCAAGTAGCAATGTGCATTTGCGTTCAGGAATATGAGTCCATATTGTGCGTGATCTTATTTTAGAGAGCTGACGATTGTAAGAACAAATGATCTCACCTTAGCATATACTTAAATTATTAAATTGAATCTTATTCATCATAGTTTATACAAAAACACAAAACAACCTTATAACCCGTTAGTTTTTCCCATTTTATATAGTTCATGTATCCTCTCTTGTTACAACATTCGTTTACTTGCTTGAACAAAAACATTAATTTAAACGAGATGCACTTTGAGCTTGCAATAAACGGTGGGACCATTGGCGTTTGCGTTGGCTTGAGTGTTGCCAAGAGCCCTCGACACTGGTGTACTGTCAGCCGGTGGAGGTCTGCTTTCCGGGTTAATGAAGTCTTATGAGCTTGAGTTACACTGTAACATAGTGATCTATGAAGCGTCACTATGCGAGTCATAAATCTCCTTGTGGATCCTTCGGTGTTCATACACTTCATGAGTATGTTGTCAAGGCTTCAAATCCGTGATAGGTCACATTGTCAGTTTAGTATTAAGTTCAGTCACAGGCATGGTGTTGTCCGCTTTCGAGTACATGCCGGCAAAGGATACAGATGCGGAGTAAGCTCGGACTTTCAGCTTCGACGTGGCGTTGCAATCAGCCGAATGTCACCAACTGAGCTCAGTGGTTGCCCAGCGGATTGTGCTCGCTTAGAAGACTCAGCCCGAATCCGGTTCGGCTGGACGAATGCTCATTTTTCACCTTAATTAATCATGTTATGGTGTTTACAATGCTCTTGTTACTTTGTTTAGCGGCTTCAGCTTCGGCCTCGGCGGAACGAATGCCCGCCATTGCGCCATACGCCATTTACAAAGTTCTCACTACCTTGTTCATATCTTTTTAATACACTTCTAATCATATCCCGCCAGATACTTCCACTTGACTATGCGGAGTGTTAGGAGAGGAATTAGACATACTTTTCGAAATGTCAATCCCGGAGCTTGGAGTATATGTGAATGAGGTGTTTAGTATGGAGATGCTGATTAAGGCTCTAGACGCGTAGATGTGTTCAGACCCTTAAGGGTCTTTAAGAAATTCTAATTAGAATGTATGATTACTACTATTGGAGTATATGTGAATGAGGTGTTTAGTATGAAGATGTTGAAGACGCGTAGATGTGTTCATGTACGTCTCACCAACCGTAGAGTCCATGGTAGATAGAGTCTTTAAGGTCAATAATGGCTAATTAGAATGTTCGATTACTACTATTAGAATGTTTTTGGCACTTTAGAAATTGATTTTAGTTTTAAAATGACCAAAGACAACTGGAGTACATTGCAAATTTGCTTTGCTTGGTCTACAGTCAATCAATTCGTTTTACAAGATTAGGAGGAACATTTTTGTAAAAGTAAAAAAAAATACCACGCAAAACAAGATATACCAAGGATTTATGGAATATACCTCTAAGAGAAGATTAGGGCATTTCCCACATAAACCCTAACAATCCTGGCGATGGCGCAAGAACCAGGCGCGCAGTAATTCTCGACTTCCAATTCACCGCATCGTGGGGAGGACTTCTATTTGTTTCGGCGTTTTTCTTTTACTCGGAGCAATTTTCTTATTTTTTTGGGGAGCTGAACCATGGAGATCGACGTTAGCAATGCTCCGGCACTTAACGAACTCGTAGAGGTAAGTCGTAGTTTGGCATATAATGAACGTATAAGTGATTGTATATGCATGGTAACAATGCAGGTATACGAGCCTTCAGAGGGATGCTGGTACCAAGGAAGAGTAGTGGACGTCAACTCCGACGGCCTACGGACGGTAGAGTATACGCAGGGACATGAACACGTCATGGTTGAAACCATGCCAGTCTGGGATAGTAACGCTGGTAGTAACTATCGTAACGCTGGTGGTAAACGGGTAAGACCTAGACCGCCCTCTACATCTACCGAGAACTGGCAGAAGGGCCTATGGGTGGACGCTCACAGGGACGCTTGGAAGGAAGGTATACTGGCAGAACCTCCCGATGGCGTATACGTATGCGTATACTTTCACAAACAGGGTTTGAGGGAGCGTTTTAGTATGGATAGGGTTCGGGTTTCTCAGGTCTGGAATGAGAAAACCGGGGGGTGGACTATGAGGGGTTACCAGCCGGCTGAGGAGTGGAAGTTCGATGTTAACGGTGATGGTAGGATGGTTAAACCACCGTTAACGTACCAGAGGAAACGGAAACGTGGAGAGGCGCCGAATGGTAGGGCTACTCAGGTCGATGTTAAGGGAACTCAGGTCGATGGTAAGGGTACTCAGGTAGATGGTAAGGGTACTCTGGATGGTAACGCCAAGCCGACTCAGCTGGACGCTGAGGGTTCAGATGACAGGAAGAAGCTCAAAAACGGCCCCGAGACGGGGACGCCAGCGTTGCTCGGAGTCAAGAAGGAGCAGGCCGAGGCCAAGCCTGAGCCAGAGGTGAAAAAGCAGCAGACCGAGGTCAAGCTTGAGCCTGAGCCGGAGGTGAAATCCGAGGACGCTGGTAACACCGATGGTAAACCCTACGTGGTTGAGGTTCAGGAGAACTACTTTGCACCGGGTCTGAAACCGGGTATCAATGGTAGTATTACCCGGGTGGACGTTACCATGACCACTCCGGTGAAGGTCGAGCTGCTACCATCACCGACGGTGAAAACCGACGTTACCATACCCGTTTGCCATATGAACACTCAGGCGGACGAAGTGATGTTTGACGATGGTTTAAGGTTAGCGGGTTCTAGCGTTGCGTTCGACGTTCAAAAGAACGCACTTTTGAGGTCGAGGAAGGCGAAGAAGGGTACCATGGTAGAGTTCAGCCCTAGGGCACGAGACGATGCTTTGAAGAGGATGGCGATCAAGAACTTGGAAGACGCTGGGTGGACCAAGGGTATACGTGAACGCCAGAGGGAGAAAAACCGGGTTTCGAAAGAGGCGTTTTACGTTGATCCCGATGGTAAGAGTTACCATTCGTTAACGTCGGCTTGCGGGGCGTGGATGCAGCAAAACTCGCATGTTTCTAAGCCGATCATGGACGCCATGAGGTCGTACCAGATGCAGATCGTCTTCCGGCGGCGCGGGGGCGAGAGGCCGGACGGCGGGGCCGAGGACGAGTCGGCTACTCCGAGGAAGAGACGGCTTCGGACTCCGAGGAAGCTCGGACAGCACGAGGATGATGTTTTAACGCCGAACTCGAAGGGGCGGCCGAGGATGAAGGCGCTGCTTCAAGCGAGGGGCGGGACTGCCCTCGGCGAGGAGAACGTCAAGCGGGCGACGGTTACATCGTGGTTGATCGACCATGGTATCGTTAAAGAGGAGGAAATGGTTACCATGGTTAACCACGAGACACAGGCGGTTTGGAAGGGGTTGATGGTTAGGGATGGGGTGAAGTGCCTGTGTTGTAACGGGGTTTTCACGTTGGAGAGGTTTGGGGTTCATGTTGGGAACCCTGGGGTTAGGGTTTCGGCTAGGGTTTTTCTTGGGGATGGAAGGTCCGTGATGGATTGCCAGAAAGAAGCGCTCGGGAAGGAGCGGGATAAGGTGGCGGCGGAGCTCGCGACGCAGGAAATCATTTTGGATGAAAGTGATGAATGTTGTGGGCTCTGTGGTGAGGGTGGTACGCTCATTTGTTGCGAGCACTGCCCGGCTACGTTTCACCTCGACTGTATATTTCTCAAGGTACGCCTTCTTTTCGGGTTTTCTCGGATTTCTGGTGATTTTTCAGACTGTTTTAGATTTTCTGAGCATTTTTCTGTTTTTCTCTGGCTTTTTTCTTATGACGATTTTCTGATATTTTGGCATGTTTTGAATTTTGCTTTTGATTTATCTGAGGGTTCTGGTATTTCAGAGTTTGCCCGAAGGAGACTGGTTTTGCCCCAAGTGCAGATGCCCCGTATGTGGTGTATCTCAATACGATGGTCGCAGTACACGGCGTTGTACACAGTGCGAACGTAATTGTGAGTATATTCCTCGATTTTCCGTATTTTATCTCACGGTAATTTTCTCGTATTTCTAGATCATATGGATTGTGTAAATGCCGAAGGATTCCCCGAAGGAAAGAACTGGTTTTGCAGCCACAAGTGCCATAACGTAAGTCCATTTCTCGTATATTTTTTGCGCATATCCCTACGTCTTGTAAATACGCAGGTTTTTCGTGGTTTACGAGGTTTGATTGGGATACCAAACCCGATGAACGATGGTTACACATGGACGCTACTACGTAACGCCGAGGACGACGTAGAGAAAGAGATGGACGCAGATTCGGTTGCTGAGCATAGCAGCAAGCTCTCGCTTGCACTTAGCGTAATGCAAGAGTGTTTCTCGCCCATGATTGACCCCCGGAGGAAAATTGATGTCATCGCTCACATTCTCAAAAATTGCAGGTTCTCTCAGCTTTTTTTGCAAAATTTTCTGGAAAATTTTCATGTTTTTTTCTGGAATTTTGTGATTTTCTACAGCTCCGATCTCAAGAGACTGGATTTTCGTGGCTTCTACACGCTTCTTCTCGAGAAGGACGAGCTCATTTCCGTGGCTGCGATTAGGTGGTGAATTAAAAATTTTAATTCGTTTAAATTGTGGTGTTAACTAACCCCCGTGGTTCAGGGTTCATGGTTCCAATGTTGCGGAAATGCCATTGATCGGTACTCGCCTTAACTACCGACGGCAAGGAATGTGTCGGCGTCTCATGGACGTGATCGAGCAGGTTCAAATCTTTGAGTCTTTGCTTCTAGTGTCATTTAATTTAGTTGCATTTCATAGTTTTAACTTTCGTTTAATTGCATACATTGAATTTTGCTGTATTTCATGGTCTTATCGTGGTAATGCTTTCAGTTGCTGAGAACGTTGGAGATTGAGACGCTGGTATTACCAGCTGTTCCGGAGCTTCTTGATACATGGACGTCGGCGTTTGGGTTTGTGAAATCTACGCCTTACCAGACCGTGCGCCTCTTGGAGCTCAGCATAGTAGCGTTCCCGGGTACCAAGGTATTGTACAAGCCGCTCTCGTGGTTGAACCTCTGCCGAAAGATGGCACCACCCGCAGGTAAGCAGCGTCCCGTTTTCGTGGTTTCCAAGTTGAAAGTTCGTAAATTTCCCAGCCGAAAGACCATGGGCTCCAGGAACGCAGCTTCAAATGGGTTTGATCCAACCTCGGGCCATGAGGAGGCCGAGATCACATCGGCCTCATGTCAGTCCGGCTGTTCCTGCGGTTCCTCCCGTGGATCTCACACAGGTGAAACAAGAACCAGCGGCGGCGGCGACGACGGCGGCGGAACAACCCCAAAGCGAGGACTCGCTAGAGGATTCCAAACTAGTCGTGGCTAAGACAAGGTCCAACCGCTTGGTAAGCGTCCGCTACCATTTCTAGAGCTCAGCTAAATGTGGCTGCGTTTTTATCAGGTGAAACCATCCGTCAGAGTTGCGGAGGCGTTGGCGTCGAGTTTCCAGAAGGCCTCGCCCGAAGAACAGTCGGTACTGGTGGACAATACCAGCGAGCTCTCGTTTTTGAAGCTGGGATCATCGCAGATCGTGATGAACCATGTGGTGAACCATGGTGCTACTACTGGTACGTCGGTAGCACTAGGGAGTGGATCTTCAGGGGGATTGGGGACGTCGACGTCGGTGAATGCGAGGGCAGTGGTACTACCGGGTAGTTCATTAGCAGAGGGTGGCAACAATGGTAATGGTAATGGTAACAAAAAGTGTGGGAACTGTGGAACTAGAGATACGCCAATGTGGCGGAAGGTAAGCCAAGTTGCGCCGCCCGCCAATGAAGCTGCTGCGGCTGCATTTCCTTCAAGTTTGAAGACGTCTTGATGATAGAGCGGTGATCTAACAATGTGTGCCCCAGTCTCCGTTTAATGCTACCCAGTCTCTGTGTAATGCTTGCGGCCTTCGTTTCAAGAAATCGTTGCTATCATAGCGGTGCT
>LDJE01042616.1:0-10659 GCA_001021135.1 Selaginella kraussiana
CCCTAACCGCTACACCTAAACCTTATGACGACCTTACCTTGCAGTTGATTTATCCTGGCCAAACAGATTTAGAACATCCTCGAGATTGACCTCTGTGCGTAAGCCAAGAGCCTTCACTAATCCCGCACTTTTCACCTGATTAGGACAACCACGTCAGAACCCTGTAACCATCAACCATGCATACGTACCTGTGGATCGGCATACGGACCACATTCACCCAAGAGGTTAACCACGGTATCACAGCGGTGGAAAAACTGGTCCGGCTTCATAAGCTTCCCATTGGAGCTGCACTTCACCCAAGCGAACTTCCGCAGCCCAACGACGAACGACGACGTGCACTCCCCAGCCGTCACCGAGGACGTTGAAACCCTAAACCGAGCCTTAGAGAACTGCTCGTAACCCTCGTCCCACATCTTGTCGAAGGCGGATAGTAAAAGCCCACATTGCTCAGGCCTCCCGGAAGATAGAACCTCAAATATGTCCGACAACTCACCGCACTGCCAGTCATCAACGATCCAGTCGGAGCTGTGACCATCGTCCGGTATCTCATCCGACCATATACTACCTGGCCTGTCGGATGCTGACAGTCGGACGGTAGCCGGCGAAACATGCACGAAGTCCGTCACTCCGAGCTCCGAGAAGAACTTCCGCCACAGCTTCGTGCTCACCACCGCCAAATTCGACGGTATAGACCGCAGATAATCATCCGCAAGCTCCCTCCACTCGATCTCCGCTCCTCCAACGACGCTCTTCATGTCGACGACATTCTTCATCGCCGCCGAGAAGTGAACCCTATCATCCCTAACCCTCCTCAACCCTACGTCCGTAAGAACCACCGCATTCCGCTTGAGGTCGCTCATAATCGCAACCCTCTCCGTCTCGCAGCTCTCGCACTTATGAAGTTGAAGATGAAGCATGCAATACGCCAAGTATTGCACTACCAGCGTCCCATTCTTCCCAACGCAATCCTCCCTTGTCATCATCGGCAAAACATGGTCCTTGATGATCTCATGAGCTAAAACCACCTTAACCCCGAGCTGTTTAAGCATGTGTTTAACGATCCCGGCCTCCCCTGAACCGCTCTCGGAGCCCTCCGCCAGGAACATCGGACTCACAGTCCGCAACTCGGAGTACAACGAGAGGAAACTCTTCTGAAAGTGCTCGGACTCGGCCCCGTCTGTAGAGCCCGAGTTCAAGAACCATACCGGCCCGTCGTCCAGAGACGTAAACTCCCCACTCGCCAGCGGGATGAACGGCGAGCTCCTCAAGCTCCGTAGAATTTCCCAGTCTTCGCCCTTCTGCTGCTTGTCCGATAAGATGCAGCCGTGCAGTCCGAGAAGCCAACCTCGGACCCATCCGGCACCGAGCTTCTCCAACGCACCCGGTTTCGTACATACGGACTTCATCAAACTCGCAAGAATGCCGGTTCCGTACTCGGGGACGCCCAAACTTGCGGCCAAGGAACTGCTCAACACGACCTCTCTGTCGAGGAACACCATGCCGAGATGCTCTCTCAAGAGCTCGTCCGATATCAGTCCTCGGACTCCGTCATCCCAACCTCGGAGTGTCATGCACGGCAATGCCCAGGTGAGGGAGTCCGAGGTCGGAAGGCACGGCGCCCCCCGAAGCTGCGAGAGGATCATCCTCGGCACCGATGAAAAGAAGCCGAGGACCTCACCGTCCAGCGGAACAAAGCTCATGTAGCTCGTGACGGCGTGACCTCGGCTCCTGAATCCTGTGAACGTCTTGAACTCGGACGCCGATTGAATGAACAGCTTCGGGATCTCGGACAGTAGCCATTGGTTCCACGCACTATCTCGGTCTACTTCTTCTCGAGACGATGGTAGAATGAAATCACCTTGAACGATGAATTTCAGCCCGTATGATCGGACTGGGAGGAACGCGAACACCTGCTGCTGGACGGGCCGAGGTTCGTAAGTTCCGTCCGAGGAGGGTTTCAGTCCGAATGCACACGCGAGCTCGGTGCTCGAGACGCCGGGTCGGACAACCGCAGCCGGAAGCCGATGCTGGACCACGAAGTACGTCTCCTCGAGCCCGCAGTCCGTAACTTTCACCAGGCCGTGTCCGATATCGAGCCGATGAAAAATCCGCGAGGTCTTCAGAATCTCATCTCGGACTACCAGCGTTCGCAATTTGTGAAGGAAGAGCAGAAGGTTCGGATGCAGATCGAAGAACATTGACGAGACCGACTTCGTTCCGGCTGCTTCGATGATCGATGGTCTCAGTGGTAGATCGATGCGAGTTTTCGACTTCGATAGATCGGACGTGCTCTCGTCCTCCGCGAACAACAATTTCACGTCGGCGTCACCGAGTGGTAAGCTCACCGGGGTCGGTAGAATGAAACCAAGGGTACTCTTGGAGATGTCGAAATTGACGTGGTAACCATTGGAATGTATCTCTGGAGAGTCCGTGATCTGGAACGAGGAATTTTAACCATGGTAACACCACAAATAGTGATGGTACTTACTCTGAAAACCGACTTGAAACCGATGCCTTTGTGGCCAATGTACCCCGCGCAAGAACCACTCTTTGTCGAATTTCCGACGTCGCAAAGTGCACGAATGTTCTTCGCAGCAAAGCCCTCCTCGTTATTGAGGATGATGATCCTGTCCTCGCGAATAATGAAAGCCAGAGCTGGTGATACATCCGGAGGATATGAGTTATCATCAGCGTTTTGCACCTGCAAAATAGTGAAGATAGTACTTTCAAACCCTAAAACACAGAATACCAAAAACCCACACACGAAGCCCTAACCCTAAACCCAAGATACCCTAACCCTAAAACGTAAACACAATTTCTACGTACCAGTTCGAGTATAAAGTGGCAATCCTCCGAGTAAAGATTATGCGAGAGGCACTGAAGAGCACGTCCGATCCGAGCATGTTGCTTGGAAAGCAAGTCGTTCTCCGTTGTGCTGCTGCCGGGTTCCAGTCCGAACTCATCTCGGCGGATGGCCTCGATGACTTTCACGGCTTCCTCGTCCTCGGAGACGTCGACCTGAGGAACAAAAAGCTGCATCTCAGACGGGAGCCCAGCAGGAGCCTCGAACTGAACCACATCCAGTTTGATCTCGGGCTTCACCTCCACGACCTCCGTTTGAACGTCCGGTTGGACATGTTCAGCGTTCTCCGGCACGAAGGCACCATCTTCAACCATGGTAACAACTTCCACGTCCATCACCGAGGTCTCGCCGGGGTGATCGCACCTTTGCTTCTTCAGCGGCGGTTCTTCGCTCGGAACATCTACCACGGCCTCGACGTCTCGGAACTTGTAGTCGTTGATCCACTCGAGAATTCCCAACTCCAACCCTATGCTATGGAGCACCATATGGTGCTCGCTGCTTCTACAAGCATGTAGTAGAACGTTCGAAGCATTCAAAACCATTGCGGAGAACCCCGGGTACAAAACCTCCGCAACAAACAGGCGGAACGCCTTCGGGGCGAGCACAAGGCAGTCCATAACGAAGTTTGCAACATCACCTCCGCCTTCAAAAGCAGCCGCCGCCACCGCCGCTTTGCGTTTGCTTCCGACTCGAATGTTCTCAACTGCAACTGCGCCTAGGATTTCCAAACCCTTGGAAGAATGCGATTTCAGCAGCTCCTTGGGAGCATTTGCAGCTCCGCCGTGCAAAACCGCCAACGAAACCATCTGCCCGACAGTCTCCAGCGGACGTCCCTCCGTGATGAAGCCGAGGAACTTATCCGGCCTCGGCTCGCCGTCAATACGGAGGACAGCTCCGGCACACGTCACGAGAACCGAGATGCCACTTCCGGCTCCATTTTCCTCCATCCAGTCCACCAGCCGACCAAGTTGCGGCTCGAAGACGGAGCCCCATTGAGACCACTCGTGTAGCTCGGACAAAATCGGAGCTTTCGTCAGGCACTTGACTGCATCCACACTACTCACAGACCCTAGCCTTCCAACCCTATCCGAACCCTCAAAACCCTCGACCTGAGCTTGATCCTGAACTCCAGCTAAAGCTTCCGTATAGTAAACGAACCCAGCACCAGAATGCTCCTGTCGAACCCTAGAAATGCTCTCTGCGTCGTCTAGTCCTAAGTCCTCCCTGTTGCGAACCTGGAACTGCTTGCAGCAGCGTTGCACTACGTTTTCCGTTTCAATCTCGTCGATATCACCTTTCGAGGGCAACGCCTGCTGGAGAAAAGCTGCAACCCTATTCCTTGGAACGCTAGGGTTTCTAGCCCTAGACTCCAAGAACATGGAGCCTTTGAGTTCGATGGAGTTCAGATGTTGCACCATGTACTCAAGCAAGCTTTTGCATCCAAAATCACTCGAAATTTCTTGCAAAAGCTGCTTCTCGCATAGGCCAGCCCATTTGACGAAGTTGCACCATTCCTTGCCCTTGTCGGATTTCTCTGGAGTGTAACCATTGAAATGCTCGACGATTTTGGAGTTCATAGTTTCATAGTCCGCCATCCCTAGGCATACACATGAGCGAAGGTGTTGCAAGAAATGAAAATGTCGATTTACCTGAAACCTCTCCATCCTCAGAAGCTTCTCCACGCCGTGGTGAATCCATTTCACCCTCCAAAAGTAAAACTTGCAGAGAGTCGTTCTTCAGCGCGAAAACCTAAAAAACCCGCCGAAGTAAGGAAACTGGGACATAAATGCAGAAATATTACCGCAAGATTCAGGAGATGTGCTCCCGGAAACGTGCCAAGGGCTGCCAAAAACTTCCGTTTTTGCTTCGTAGTTAGTCCTGATTGCGCTATCATTTTTGGAATCACCTACGAAAAACAGCAGCTTTAGGGTTTAGGTTTAGGGTTCACACGTACCTCCGTAACCGAGCATGTCTGAGCAATTTCTTTCCATTCAGCAATGAAGGAACCAAGGTCTGAAGTAGAAAGTTGAAAACCTCCGCGTGGATGGAACCATTTGGATCTCTCCTCGTGTGCTGAAGGATAAGGACATGAACTATAAGTCTCTAATGGTCGGCTATCCTCATCCTCGTCGTCACCTTCGTCTTGAAACCTAATGTGCGATGGTCGATTCCTCACTTGAGCATTCGATAGAAACTCGGAAACCATATCCTTGGTTTTCTTCGTTGTGAGTCTCTGCCACTCGGACATAATCTCCCTCTCCTCGTTCTTTGCTTTACGAAGCATTCCAATGAGAGACCTGAAAAATGTCCATGTCAGTAAAAGTCCGAGAACCCTAAACCTAAACTCGAAACCTTTAAGCCCTAAATTACGAACCCTAACGATCCCGATCCCTAAACCCTAAAATGCAATAAACGATGAAACTTACCCAAAGTTTAGGATTCGGACACACGTATGATCGGCCGAAGGCAACCCCCGCTTATCAGCTATGTATTCCAGCAGCCGCGACATGTTCAACCTCTTGTTGTCCCTCTCAGTGTCGAATTTCATGAAGTCCTGAAGGACGTCGAGGGCGGTGATCGCACAAACCTCATCGACGTTGTAGGTGGTGAAGTACTTAACCACCAGAGGGTACCGTAATGGTGAACCTAAACCCAGCTGCTCAAAACCATCGATGCCTTCCTGAAGGCAGAGCTCCGTAAGCAAGTCGTGCAACGTTGCAACCCTGCGACCAGCGACGTAGGTAACGATGAACGCGTTCACCTGTAAACACAACCATGGTAACGATGGTAAATTTGGTGGTAGCCAAATAGCTTACCTTCTCTTCCACAGATGACAACGTCTTCAAGCATGGTACTTTCTGAAGCATGGTCGACCATCCCAGTTTGTTGGGACCAACTTCGGCAATGACGCCGTTAACTATTTGCGAGACGTAGAACCCCCGATCTTCCGATAGTAACCTCTGATAAACCTGGACTGCTACGTCGTCCAACTGCTTGATCCTTTCAGGCGATGGTGGTTGCGATGGTTGCACCGCTGGAGGTGACGAAACTGGAGGCGGGTAGTACTGTCCATGCATGCTTGGGCGTGAGGAAGATGCTTTTGGATCCTGGACATAAGGTGGGGGGTAATACGGTGATGGGTAGTATTGTCCAGGCATGGGATATTCGTTTGGGCGTCCCTGGATGCCCGAGGAAGATGCTCCTGGATGGAACATTGGCGGTTGCGCAAACCAATATGAAGGGGGCGGAACCATCGGATTCTGTGCATGCTGATAATGCGGGTAGACCTGCGGTGCGTACCCGGATTGCCGTGATGCGTTTGGGATCTGATGAACCTCCTCGATCTCGAATGAAGCAGAAGCCGCCGCATCCAGCTTCCGTTTTTTTCCCATTGGGCGCATAAACCCTAAACCCAGAGAGTTAGGGTTCTTGTGCTTCAATACTAATGTACGAGATTATTAAATGCAAGCAATGGCGCGTAAAGTTTAGGGCTCCTGACCAAGAGCCCTAATTTCGAAATCTCCGAGATGGACAGAGAGCGGAGATTTATGGAGATGGCGCTACGAGAAGCCAGGCGGGCGATAGAAGAGCGGATGGAGGTGCCGGTAGGTTGCGTGATCGTGTGGAAAGACGAGGTCATTGGGGAGGGTGGCAACAGGTCGAACGAGACGCGAAATGCGACCCGGCACGCAGAGATGGAAGCTGTCGACATGATACTGGAACGCTGGCGTCCAATTGATGGCGGGGAACTCGTGAAGCGGTTCGCGGAATGCGAGCTCTACGTGACGTGCGAGCCGTGTATCATGTGTGCGGCGGCGCTCTCACTGCTTGGCATTGGGAAGGTCTTCTATGGATGCTCTAATGATCGATTTGGTGGGTGTGGTTCCATACTATCCATGCATTCTTCAGGAAGTGGTACTTGCGGGGAGAACAATGGTGAAGAACGTCAGGGTGCTTCGTTTCCTTGTGTGGCTGGGCTGATGGCGGAAGATGCCGTTGAGCTTTTTAAAAGATTCTATGAACAAGGAAATCCCAAAGCTCCAAGGCCACACAGACCCGTGAGAACTAATGGTGGTGAAATTTGTCAAAGTTGACACGTTTGTTAGAAGATGTTTATCGTTGACGTTAACGAGCTAGTAAATTAATGATTGATGTGAACGTGTATACCAACACTCATGCTCAACTCAAAAGATGCTTATCATTGATGTTAACGACCTAGTAAATTAATGATTGATGTTAACGTGTATAACAACACTCATGCTCAATTCAGAAGATGCTCGGTCAAAAAAATGTGAAACATTTCAAACCATAGTCATCATTGGGTTGAAGTGAAACATAAGCAATCTCCATCCATGGAGCCTCTAGTGGGCCTTACTGTGTTACTGTGTTAGATACCTTGCTTGCTGCATGCTGAACCAAATAGATTCTAGTCTTTCCATCAATCAACACTCGAAAGATCGATCACTGTGGTTGCACTAGGGAATTTTCCCGACCAGGTGATGCAATGCACTACCATTTGTCCGACAAATGGATGTTATAGTCACCGGCTGTGAGATGCAAAGTCACTAGTATTTCTAGAGGATGCGAGTCTTTCCAAAAGCAACACTTTCCAAGATCTACGTACCACAAACATCAATGCTACCACTCTTTCCGACATCTACATGGTACCACCTACATGCCATTAGTAGCGAGCAAAGATTCTGGGAAGCACTGACATCATACCTTGCTGCCCAGTTGCTCGTATGCAGTCGGCGTAATCAATGCATATGGCGACTTGCACAGGGTTCCTTCAAGTATGTAGATACATGATTGTATATACAACAACAAGAAGCACTAAAATACAGTCTGATGCTCTTGCACTGGTTCGGAACAACAGTACAATGCACCTCTCATGTTCGACAACAACATAGTCAAGCTGGATTACCAAGCTGTCTTAGCTCATAATCTATCGAAAACAACATCGTATCCTCGAGTAAAACAGCTCGGCAACGTTGAAAGACAGAGCAAGAACAGCTCAAGAACAGAAAGTTAAAATGCTACATAATCCGATGCTTCCCTTGGAAATCAAGTGAGAGCTTTAAGAGCTGTGGTGGATTCCATTGTGCAACTTGGCCACATGGAAATGCGACTTTTTGTGACATGCGGCTGGAAAATATACTTTGTAAACTAACCATCACTGGGTTTGCTCGATCTATTGTCTCCTAAAACGATAACGAAAAAACAGAAACATGGAAAAAAATAACATCTATTTGTATGCAAATTACAACCAAGTTGGAGCCATTAGACGTTTCTCAGTTTCGCAGTCCTGTATGGACCTACTCCTGGAAGGTAGTGCCTCGACGTTAAATTTCCCATACCATACCATAGACGTGAAAAACACTACGTAATCATTAAAAACTAAATCGAATATGGTCTATAAACGACCCGAAAACTAACTACGTAATTAGGAAAAGGTTTCACTAATTGTGGAGACACTTGGCGACAGTGTTGTCGGCGTCATCCTCTCGATAGTGACATTTCTCCACCGAGTTTAGCGGAGGCACAGAGTCATTGGGGTGGGGAGAGACGTGAGCGTGTATGCATATCCCGTTTTGTTTTCGCCTCTAACCTAAGCGGAGCTCTGGCCAAGAGCTTCAGCCAAAGAGGGCTTTAGGTGGGGACAAGAAGACCCCAGGCGATGGCAAGTGTGAGAAATCGAGTCCAACCTTCATAGGTCAGACACCTCATTCGATTAGAGCGCCTCCTCGTTGTTTGAGCGTCGAATTTTGATCGCACAATGGAGCGCTATGAGGTCGTGCGGGATCTTGGCTCTGGGAATTTCGGGGTTGCGAGACTTCTTCGTGATAAAAGAACTCGCGAGCTCGTTGCTGTGAAATACATCGAGCGTGGTGAGAAGGTACCAGATTTTATTTTTTTTGGATATTTTTCGGGTTTTTTTCCTCATGTTTTTTCTGGCTAGATTGATGAAAATGTGCAGCGGGAAATCATCAACCATCGTTCCCTACGCCACCCTAACATCGTTCAATTCAAAGAGGCAAGTTCTTGGGTTTCTTTCTCGTAACCATTGGTACTCAACGTGGTTACCATGTTACCATCACGTTTTTCCCGCAGGTTATGCTCACGCCTACGCATTTGGCCATTGTGATGGAGTACGCCGCTGGTGGTGAGCTCTTCGAACGCATTTGCAATGCAGGCAAGTTCACCGAGGACGAAGTAAGTTAACCTTTTGAAAAACCACGTAAAAACCCGGTTTAACGTTAAACCACGGGTTTTTCCAGGCCCGCTATTTCTTCCAGCAACTCATCTCAGGCGTTAGCTACTGCCATACAAGCGTAAGTTTTTCCTCAATCATGTCCATGGCCTCGAAGTCATCTCTGCATCAGAA
This sequence comes from Selaginella kraussiana, assembly GCA_001021135.1. Classification (NCBI taxonomy): domain Eukaryota; kingdom Viridiplantae; phylum Streptophyta; class Lycopodiopsida; order Selaginellales; family Selaginellaceae; genus Selaginella; species Selaginella kraussiana. Next base: position 9,249 of record LDJE01042616.1, read on the forward strand.
GCGTTACATTTTTCAGACATATGGTTTTCTGACATTTTTCGTATAAATGCGAATTTATTTGACAGCAAATCTGTCACCGCGACTTGAAGCTCGAGAATACGTTGCTGGATGGGAGTACAGCCCCCAGGCTCAAGATCTGCGACTTTGGTTACTCCAAGGTGAGTACAACGGTAGTACCATCGTCCTGAGGTTCACCTTTGTGGTTGCAGTCTGCACTCTTGCACTCGCAACCCAAGTCGACCGTGGGAACACCGGCGTACATCGCGCCTGAGGTACTTTCAAGGAAGGAATACGATGGAAAAGTGAGTATTTTTTCAGAGCATTTTTATGTATTTATACGTGCACGCATGCGCAGCTTTCCGACGTATGGTCCTGCGGTGTGACACTGTATGTTATGCTGGTCGGATCGTATCCCTTTGAGGATTCTGCAGACCCACGGAATTTCAGAAAAACCATCCAGGTATTTCTGCATTTTTACCCGTATTTTTAATCTTTATATTACGGTTTTTCCATGTGTACAGCGTATATTGAACGTGCAGTACTCCATCCCAGACTACGTACGCGTCTCCAACGAGTGCAAACACCTGCTCTCGAGGATCTTCGTTGCAAGCCCCGTTAAGGTTGCTTAGACCTAACTAATTTAGGGTTTAGGGTTTAGGGCTGCATGGTTAATACTAACTAAACCTTGCAGCGTATTACCATCCCTGAGATCATGAAGCACCCATGGTTTCTCAAGAACTTGCCCGTGGAACTCATGCAAGAGGGGAATTCAAGCCAGCTTGATGATTCGAGCCACACTCAGAGCTTGGAGGAGACGATGAGGATCATCAACGAGGCAAGGACTCGCGTCCCTAGGGCTGCTGCTACCACTGGTGCTGGTCTCGATGCTTACGATATGGAAGTTGACGATCTCGACTTTGATGGAAGCGGTGGTGATTTTGTCTGACGGAGGTGGTGCGATCCGGAGGCAGAAATTATCACCATTAAATGAGCCTATTCCTGCTGCTGCAACTTTCGGAAGTGCAAGTATGGGTTGCTCTGACGACACTTTTTCTGCGTTTTTTTTTTCCTACTTTTTTCCCCCTCGTTTTGTTCTTTCGATTTAGTGCGATGCCTTGGTGAAGTTGATATTTAAACACAAGAAGCAGCAGTTGTCGAAGTGAAGCCTTTTACATATTTGTGGGAAATAAAATCAACATTCCATTTGTTATTATTCACTGGACTTAATTACTTGGTGCATTTCGATTGAGGTAAAATAATCCTGTGAATTGTAAAAATGTAATGAATTATAAACTAATGTATACCGAATCTACAACAACTATCACAATTTTATATTTATTGACGTTTTACATCACATCTTAAGCTGGTTAGATAGATAGATTTATTTGTATGTTGAGGCCATACCTTCGTC
>LDJE01042877.1:0-10712 GCA_001021135.1 Selaginella kraussiana
AATCAGCAAGTGTACTTATGTATAGTGTATTTTAGCAAGTTAAAATTACACTCTCACCACACTCTTGTCTCCATTATTTAGTCCCTACATTACACTTTAAATTATAAATTCGATCAGGCTCGGGCAAGTTTTACATGGATAATATCTTAATAACATCATTAATTTCAGCGCTTGGAGAAGCTATAAGTCTTCTTGACAAGCTTGGAAGCCATGGCATGGCACTTGTAACCCAAAGCAGATGAAACCTTCCCGACGCCTTGAGTAGCAGAAACCATCTGCGACTTGGAAGGCTTTCTCAGCATCAACTGCTTGAGGTTGGCCTCCAATTTCGTCCCCCGAAAGTTGAGCCCCGTCGGCACCTCCACCCGAATGGAAGCGATGTACTCCCAAATCGGCTCAGCAGCAGCCTCCACAACATCCTCAGGCAAACCCTCGCCCTCAGCCTTAAACAGCTCCTTAAGCGCAAACAAATCCTCCTCGACCGCCGCCGCATCGCCGCTACTCACAGCCCTCGTAGAGTTAACATCCACAAGAACCCTCAAAAACCCCTGGAACGCCGCCATCATGAGGTAGTTCGCCACCTTGTTACGTAGTCGACCCGGAACCAGCCCTGCGATCACCTCCAAATGCGAGTTCAATGCCTCAACGACGGGGCCGATCCTGGACTTGAGCACCGTAGGTATGTACAACCCCTGCCAGAATACGCTACTGAGGCCCAGAGAAACGACTCTATACGCAGCTGCATCGCACAACTTCTCGATCGCCTCGTTGCAAAACGCTCGGGCCTGTTCCAGTTTGATCTGCCGAGTTTCCTTGGTGAATGGAATTTCCTGCCATTTGAAGCACAGCTTCTTCTCGACGAACTCAAGTTCGGCTTGCATATGGCTCACGGAATTGATCCTCACGCAAAGTACCTCAAGGCTTGGGAAATCCATGTCGTCGAGTTCTTCCACTTGTGCAGCGACGGCTCGTTCGTGAGCCTTGCCCTTGTTGAACCCTAAAACTTCTTGCTTGGACTGCCATGCCTCGCTGACCTTCCCCAGGATCGAAGCTGCGAACTCCTTCTGGCGGCGGAGCTCCGGGTCCGGACTGGCGGCGTCTTTATTCTCTGCATTTAATTACATCACAATGGAGATCGATCAAGAACGTAACCGAGTAGCACTTACCGCAACCCGAGAGGCAGAAATCGATGTACTGCTTGAGTGCGAAGTCGATCACATTGACGATGTCGTGCAGTAGCTCCGGGTGTTGCGAAACCGGGAGGCTGAAGAACGCATCCGATGCCTCCTCAACGATTCGGAGCATTTCCACAGTAGAGAGCGCATAGTGATCGCGAGTATCGTTTGGGCTCCACTCCTTTCATGTACACACAAAACGGGTAGGTTAAAAACCCTAAAACCCAACCCCAAACACTGATAACCTAAACCCTAAACCGAACCCTAGCTCCAACATCGCAAGTACCTCTTGTTGAGCGTTTCTTTCAAGCCAGGCCTCAAGCTGCTCCAGCCGAACTTGAATCCATTGCTTCAGCGGAGCACGGAGATCGGCGTCCAAGGTGAACGGAGTCATGGCCGGGATGGTAGCCGATCTCGTATCAAACACGGACTTGTCATCCATGTCGAGTTGAACCAGCTTCTTCTCGAGCTCGGCAGCCGACTGCAGAATCTGAATGGCCTCGGACGAAACCTCAGTAAACCCCGAAAGGAACGTCCGCAGCTCCACTCTGTAGCAAGAATGCAACGTCGCAGCAGCAACGCTCGTCGGGTGCGGATGCCAGTTCTTCCAGATGGGGCTGAAGAGCTCTTTCTCCTTCAGCAGCAAAGCGGCTGTTTTCTTGGCCAAAACTTCGAGTGCTCCACCACCTCCTGGTCGTCGTCGTCGTAGTAACTGGAGTTGTACAGACGCACATTAGCAAACTTACTAGAACCCCAACCCTAACCCTAAATCTAAGCCTTTATGCACAAGCAAAACACCCTAACCCTAAATATAACCGTAACCCTTGACCGTAATGAAATACAGTACCTCGTCGAAGGCGCATCTGACTGACGATTGTATGTAGATCCCAACTCGACTACTGGCCATATCATGCTCGTCCTCAGGGTCAATGGTAACCTGCTGAAACTCGCACTTATGAAGGATTTGCACGGCGAGGATAGCCACCGCCGCCAGACTCTCCATGACACCGTTACCACCGTCAGGGAAGTTATCATGGTAAGCAATGAGCCGGCGTTCCGTCCACGCCTGTACATACGTCAACGTAGAGTTGAGCAAATCATACGTTACGTAGTCGTCGTCGAAGTCACCGGTGCTACTAATCTCCCTCAACTCCATCTCGGCCCCCTTGAGGAGCTCGGGCTCCACGGTTCCGGTCACTACGAACTGCCGAAACAAGATCCACACGAAGCAGACCTTGTGGAGGAGCTTGTTGAGCCCTAAAATGCTCCAAGTGCTCTTCACGAACAGCATCACCTCCTCGAGCTCGTCGATGAACGCCGTCTCCTCGAGGTTGTCGAAGATCGATCGTAGTAGCATCTCGTAGAGGTATACGTTCAAGGGGTAACCATCGGCCCAGTGAACGTCGTTCCCGGCTACCGTATAGGCGGCGTTCCTGAGGGCTTGAAGGGTCTCGGGGTGCTTTGCGGCTTCGTGCGGGCTCTTCGCGATCTCGGACAGGGCCTGCCTCACAGTCCGTGTGCACGAGTCGGAGTTTTCCTTGTCCGAGGTGAGGAGGCCGGCTTCCAACACCTTGAGCTGACGCTTCTGCCATCGCTTGTACTCTCGGAAGTCGCTGAAATCGGCGGCGCTCGTGTGCTGAAGGAGCTCCAGTGGTACTAGGAGCTTCCTCATGGGACGAGCTGCCTGTATCCAAAAAACTTCAGCTTATACGGATTATAAAATGTAAAGTATATACGGCTGAATATGCCCTAAGATCAGACAATATAATGTAGGGCTGAATATATTCCCTAAGATGCAATCAGATGCTGGGATTGGGACTAAGTCCCGGTGGCATGGTGCAACCCCGGGAATATGAGATTGAGCTAAGGCATTGGGTGAGCCCGTGGCAAAGGACTACGTACTATGAATACATTAACAAATATATTTAACGTATTTGAATACGTACTCAATGATAAATGACATTAACAATGCTAGTTCTACGTATACGAGTAGATTTCCACCATACCTGGGCTTTCGCGAGCGCTTTCTTGGACCTGACGTCGCTTTTTTCCGAGATCTCCATTTGAAGGCGCATGAGCTCCAGAGTTCCCATCTGCTTGCAGCTCTTCTTCTTGCCCATAGTGAGCGCCTTCTTGAATCTCCTGACTGCCCCCGACTTGATTGGCGACGCCACCGCCCCTGATGCTGTACCATCCCTTCCGGGACTCGAACTGGCCTGCATTTCCTGGGCCGCTAGGAAGACTTCGTAGACCGTCTCCCTGAGATCGTCCTGCGACAGATCTACCTGAAGGCACGGAAATGGCGACTCCAATGTCTCCCCAGCGCTGCCCTCGTCGATCGATTCGTCCTCTTCGAAGGGCGCCGCCATCTCCGCTCGATCGATGCACGCTGGATCTGAACTCACATTTGATTGCGAGAAATCGATTTTAGGGTTCCCGCCCAACGCTCAAATTTCTCACTTTGAAAGCCCTAAAGTAAATAAAAGAGCCTATTTTTAGGGCTCGTCGTCCCTTTAGGGTTTAAAGCCGAAAGGGGTCTATTTTGAGGTTTTAAGTGGACCCCACCACGCGGGTTGTATTTTCCAAGTAACATCATCACTTTTGACTCGGAATCTGTCGGTGGGATCTGCTTTTTTCCGGGTAGATAAGGTTAGGGTTCTTGATCGATTCACTCGAGTTGCTTGTGTTGAAGATGGGGAAGAAAGATGCCACCGCCAAGGGACACCACCATCACCATGGCCAAGGCTATGGTTACCCTCAGCAGCAACCTTATGGTTACCCTCCAGTAGGTGAGTCTTCACATGTTTTTCATTGAATACTGAGGACTGATCGATCTGCCATGGCAGGCTATCCTCCCGCTCAGTACCCGCAGTATCCTCCCCCAAGAAGGCAGAGTGGAGGATTTCTTAGAGGATGGTAAGCTTATGTGTTGCTAGATTGATCGTTCTGACGATGTTTTGTGTGCAGCTTGGCCGCCCTTTGTTGCTGCTGCTTGCTGGATGAGTGTTGCTGCGATCCGACTGTGCTCATTGTAGACTAAGCATCTATTTATCTGCTGATGTAAAATTTTAAACACGCGTCTGTGTGTATATTAAGTTTACATGTAAACTTAAAAACAAAAAAAACACATTTTTTGCGGTAAAGGCTATGAGGTGATCTATAGTGCGCTCACACTGCCGCTGTATACTCTTGTCTGCCATAAAGTACAGCCATTTGTCAACATGAAGAAGTGACAGAAAAAACAAGTATTTTTACTCGTATTTTGCTCTAGTATTTTCCTCAGAAATCGATAGCGTACACCTTGCTCATGTCGGCGTTGAACACGCCGAAACACTTCTCAGAATCAGCGCCGGGCTTCTGATTCTCGTTGAAGAGTGAAAAAATGTAAGCTTCGATTGCCATGCTAGGCCTGGCAGGCGTACCACGACCAGAAGCAGCAATCCGCAGTAAGTTCCGATTGAATGTCCCAGCGTTATCTACCGAAGCCCCGAGATCTCCACCTCCCCAAGGCCACCCGGTCTCGCTCACGACGATCCGCACATCCGCATGTCCCGATTTCGCCATTGCGGAATAAATAGTGTCAAGCTGAGCATCGAGCATGGTTTTATAGTGCAGTCCAGAGCCCGAATCATCCACCCCGGGCGCTGAATCCTCCTGAAGCAAAGCATAGGCGAGATTGATGCTGCGGCCACCGTCGTCTCTGTAAGCAAAAAATGGGTAAACGTTGACGAGAAGAGGCGCTCCTGACTGGGAAAGGAAGTCTAGAACATCACGCATGGTGCCCTGCGTGTCGGCCCGAAAGACTCCGGCAGACGGTGGAAATGATGCGGAGCTATCGAGAACATCCATTGCCGTGGCAGTCGAAACGAGCACCGACGCTGCTCCGGCCGACACCAGAGCAGCCCTCAAGTTTCTCATTGCAGGAACGAGTTGTGAAGCGAGTTCGGGGTTGTACTTGAGAACCTCATTGCCTACCATAACCATTGAGACCCCGGTTGTGAAGCGGGTTGCAAATGCTGCTGCTGAGTCTTGGCTTGCTGCAAGTGCTGGTATGTCTCCATTGCCGACAGTCACTGCTACAGGAATGCCTTGGCTTGCGAAAGCCGCAAGGACCCCTGCATCTGCGTCGAAAATACGCACCTTTGCAATGTTTTGTGACTTGACGAACTGGGCTACGGTTGCAGGTGGTGGTAGATTGTCTCCAATACGTCCATAGTTGATGTTGCCTCCAGCTGCAACGTAGTTAATGACTGTAAGGGCACACAAATACACAAAAGTAAATACGAGTCTTAGATCTAGCAAAGAACTTATCATACCGAGTCCGCTATAGAGCAAGATGATGTGAGTAGGGATTTCCATTGCTTTAATGAGGTAGAGAGTTGTTTATATATATAGTTGTCATCTTGGCGAAAGGGAAAGCGATTCAAGCAGCGTGGTCCACCCGAAATCCTCATGGGTTGCGTTGTCCTCCAGAAATCCATCAACAATGTCGAACAACGCGTTTTTCAAAGTCTTTGTCATCGCACTATAGAAGTATCGATGGATGTTAATTTTTTTGGCTGCACTTCCGCGACAAGCACCAATAAGAATTTTAATGTTGCACCTTGTCGTTCGAAAACATACGGTCTTCAGTATGTGTATACAACATATTCATCTGAGTACTAGGCCCCGATGGGCTTTACTACTTGCATCTCTTCACTTCTTTCAGGCACTCTATCTGTTAAATGAACAAACTCGTATAATCACTTACCCCTCGGTAACCTGCTTGCTTGCAAGAAAACTAGGTCTAGGCTTGAAAAACGACATTTCGCTTAATTAGAGTAGGTACTATCTGCTCTAGACTTAAATGTACAGATTCCTACTAATCTGTAATTAATATCAATAATAATATTGATGTACACTCTTACTGATCTTTATATTAATTCTAACAACACTTAGAATTTTCTTAAAAGGTTGCATCATGGGAGAAAATGACGTGAGTAAACAAGCTCAATAACTTGAGTGGATTGTGGTTAGGAGATGCAGGAGCACGGCAGGAGCTATGGTTGGTGTTAGCTTGTTGGAAGAGCGAACACGCAAGACCGTGGTATGGAGTGTGGTTGAGAGATAGGCCTCAGTTTGAGTTCATCCATGATGGAGAAAACAAACAATGTTGTTGTGGCAAAATGGCAGAGGTGAAAACGAATTTCTATAAAAATATTTAAGGACTGTACAAGAGACTGTGGGCAGTTGCCCGTTTGCAGTGCTTGTGAACTACCACCATGTATATTACCGGTGTGCATGAATATAATATCAATCAAAAGATGGCAAGAGTGTTTTGGCTGGTCCTCACTAGAAGAGCAACCAAGTTTAGTTGGTTCATGCCTGGAGTGTGCAACGGTTAGTTCAAATGAATGCACGGTTGGCGCTCACAGTGGTTGCAAGCTGGTCTCAAGCGTGGTCTCAAGTCAGAACAATGCATGGAAGCAGCAAGTGGCAATATGGTTTGGCCAATGTCCATCTCTTCCTAATACTAAGCTGGAGAATGTGACCCCTTTTCCTTGGGCAATGTGCTCCCCCACAACCACTTATATATCAATCACACAATATATATTCGTGTCTATGCTTCCAGTTGGGCCAGTTCATCCATGAACCTCCAATCGACTTGTCACTTATGGTGATACACAACAAGGCTCCCCAGCCATCTCTTTTTTATTTTATTTTATTTTATTTTCTACAACTCAAGGGAACATCTTGCGGCTTGTGCAAAACATACCTCGGGGATAAAGGACGGTAATGGTGAATCAGCAAGCACGGCTGCAAGTGCAACAAGCAGGTAGGCGAATAGCCGTCCATACCACTTGCGGCCTAGGCGACCTGTAAATTTTCCGGTACAAATTTGAGAATTAGCAAATAAATCTTACAAAAAGTTAAGAAGGAATCCGGTACAAGCTGGATTTTATGGAAAAAATGCTGCTTTAACCCGCACACTGGTGCTTATGCACCAAGTAAGAATTACCTCTTAGAGGCCTTATTTCGTTGCCATCCAAACAGAACTGGTTAGCAAATCTTAGGTGATCTCCCTTGTTAGTGGTGTTGAGATATGATATGATATGTTGAGATCACAGGCAGATAATGGTGTTGAGGTTCAGACTTTGTCTCGCTAGCACTGTACATCACTGTTCATGGATCCGGTGCCTCAGCCGACGTACGCTTTTATTTCTTGTTCATGCATTTGGGAACTTGGTTTCGAAAAAAATAGAACTGTACATGAATGATACATTGTAAATGCTGTGTTTTAGACAACTAATTACTAAGCTTAGAATTTAAACAATTCACTGATAATTATATTAGAATAGTTACATGTGGCTGCTGAACTATAAGCTCTATCATACTGCAGATTGTTAGAATGATTCATTATGGTCCATCAACAATGTCCAAAGGCTGACACACCTCAAACGATATATGAGGATGGAGTCGGTGATCCGAGTACTAGGCCCACTAGGAAAGATGGGCTCCTACTTCTTGTGCCCCTTCAATTCTCTCAGGCCGAAGCAGCACACGCAATCATTTGTTTTTAGACTTGAATGTAACACGAGACATCGCTTTAAAATTAATCCTGGTAATCTGATCTTAAGATTTTAAACATACTTCCAGTTGTTAATGGTTAACAATCACTATAACTCGCAGATGATTAGAATGGCTAACTGTGACTAAATTCTCTACTATGCCTCATTCTCACGTGAAAATGATTTGACATGAAGGTTCAGATCCAGCAGAGTCGATGGGATGAAGATAGATATTTTTTCTATTTTTCTCATTTTTCGCTCTCTGCCGCATTGGCATGGCGCCACCTTGTCGACATTCTTCCAGGTTGCTGTCGCGTTCCTCGCCAATCGAGCGCCAAGGAAATTGAAAATGCAAGGTTGAATCTTGCATTGGATCTGCAACACTATTGTTTTTCCACCAGGTGTTAGTGAGGGGATAGAAATGTTATGAACTACCATGAAACGAGCTGGGACTATTCTTCTAGCTATGCTATGCGTCGCCATTGTAGAAGCAAACCCAGAGGGTACGTTCTTCGACATGTCTTCTTCAAAGTATAAACGTTTGTGATTTGCAGTCGAAGCACTTCTTTCGCTCAAGAACTCCTTCGTAAACGTCTCAACGTTTTTTCTCAGCTGGAAACCAACTCCTGAAAGCCCTTGCTCTTGGAGGGGTGTCAAATGCAGAAACGAAAGAGTGACACATTTGTAAGCAGTTTTCATATGTTTTTTTCCTTGGCCTTATGGTTTTTTCCTCATTCATGCAACTTAGGCAGCTTGCAGGGCATCGTTTGCTGGGAATTATGGCACCAGAAATTGGAAATCTTACAGCTCTATTATACTTGTAAGTGTTTTTCTTCCAAATGCAAAGCACTCACGTTCTTATGTTAACGAAGGAATCTCTCCAACAATATGTTAACAGGCACACTTCCGGAAGAAATCGGCCGTCTAGAAAACCTGCAAGTCCTGTAAGAATAACTTTTATTAAATTAAATTTGCATCGTAATGCTCGCCTTCATGGACAGGGACCTTCACCGAAATATGTTCACGGGACAAATACCGGCATCGATTATAAATTTGAAGCAGTTACGTGAGCTGTAAGTTTCTTCAATTTTCCCACAATGTTTTGCAATACATTCCTTCCTTGTAGGGATCTGTCTTACAACAGTCTAAAAGGCCTTGTTCCTCAAGGAGGAATTTTCATGAACATATCTGCTGACAGGTATACACTTCCCGTATTTTTGAAAAGTCGTGTATTTAATAAGCGAGCTACAGATTGAAGGGAAATCCAGACCTTTGCCTTCACGATGGGTGTCCAGGTTCAGGCCGGAAAGTTGAAGCTATAAGCACCAGCATGCTAGTCATAATGATCTCTGTTCTAGCATTGCTAAGCTTACTCATGGTAGCGGGTGGTGTGAACTGGTGGAGACGTACATCGCAAGTGCCAGAGCAGAAGAGTAACTATCTTATTTGCATCGGAGCTTTTGTAACATGCCTACAGCGTATCTTTTGTGTAGGAATACGTAGTGCCGAGACCAGGCAGCTTCCGCTTGTGATCTACAGCCTCCAAGAACTCAGAGCTGCAACTGACGATTTCGACGATCAAAACATCATAGGCCAAGGTGTTCGTGGAATCGTCTACAATGGAAGTTCTGGTGATTTCACTTTTGCAGTTAAGCATTTGAGATATGTACAACTGAAGGTATGTTTTCCTGGTATTGTTCGTGTTTTGAATTGTCTTTGAATTTTAGGCTGACTTTGAGAAAGACTTGGAGTTCGTTGCAAATGCCAGGCACAAGTATATCACAAATATCTTGGGGTATTGCACCGAGCAACTCATCGTTTCCGAATACGTACCAGCGGACCTGACGTCCATTCTTCATGGTAAGTAACAGGGCTCAGGGCTTAGGGTTTGAAAGTACTAGGGTTTAGGGCTTAAACCGCAAACCTCTTGCTACGTTTTTGTCAGGGCAGCAACGAAAAGACTTCGACTGGGAAAAGAGGAAAGCAGTGATGCTCGGAGTGGCCAAAGCGCTTGCTTACCTGCATTCTCTGAACCCACAAGTTGTTCATGGCGCTCTCAAGCCTAGTAACATATTGATCCAGGATGATTACACTCCCAGAATTTCGGATCATTTTGTTCACTCCATCACAAGAGATGATCTTACGTCGTCTTGGATACGTGATTCAAAAGCTGCCGCTTATGAGCCTCCAGGTTGTGTATAACAAATACTATGAAATTGGCACTTAAAAAATAATTTAAGTTATTGCAGAAGCAGGGACGAGACAAGTAACTTCAAAGAGCGATTGCTACGCTTTTGGTGTTCTTTTGGTGCAAATGGTGACTGGAAAGCCCTCATGGCACCTTATGGAAATGTGTAGATCAGGTGGGCTCAAGCTCAAGGATTGGGTAAGCTTATCATTCTTGCCATCCACGTGAAGTTGCTTCTTTTATGGACAGGCGGGTAGAGCCAGCGAAGCTTCCAGCGATACGTTTGTGGATGAGGATTTGAACAAAACACCAGTTTGGGAGGTGAAGAAGATTATGCAATTGGCCGTCATGTGTATGGAAACTTTGCCAGTGCTCCGGCCTCAAATGGATGAAGTAGTGCAGTTTCTTGTGGAGGAAGTTCTCATTGCCAACAAGTCTACAGAGCTTGATGAACTTTTTATTGATCTTGTTATGGATAGTCAGTGTGAGGATGGATTTGAGCTGCAAAGCCATGAAGCAGCTAAGAGAACTGTAGAGAGCCTTCTCCCCCCTGGATCATGCTCATAGTTTGTACCCAATAAATAGAATGTAACTTGTGTTCTTGAGGTTCTTTTTCTCTGAAGAACCACAGGCAACGTATACGAGTGTTGTAACGTACATTAGCATTTGCACATTTTTCTAAACATAAGAGGAAAGGATTTCATATTAATAAATAGTGATAATTTTTAATGATTATTAGGCCGTTGGCACTTTGCTATTATTTATCCCAGTATGGATCTACCCTGAAAAAAGCGACCTTGT
>LDJE01042893.1:0-16016 GCA_001021135.1 Selaginella kraussiana
TTGCCATTGCCCTTGCCTCTGGACAGCCCCGATGCGGAACAGCTGACTGCAAATTGGGTGAAGGACTCCAGGTTCGACGTGGGCACGCCACCCCCGCGCACGCCCAACACCAAGGAGGTGGAGGTTTGTGACAACTTCACCGAGGAGGCGGACGTTTGTGACACCTTCAGCAACTGTAACAACAACAACAACAACGAACTGCCGATCAAGGAGGAGCGACAAGACGAGGAACGAGAGCATGAGGAGCAGAAGAAAGAAAAGCAAGGGCCAAGCAGGAGCGGCTGTGCTTGGTGCGGAGTGTTGGACTGGCTAATGGGCCGATCCGAGTGAAAGGACGAGGGCCCGAAGTTAACTGTGGCTGACTAAATTATTATCGAAAAGTTGTTCTAAAACGATGATTTTGAGTTAAAACCACTGTTAATAGGACTTTGTGGCGGAAATATATATATAAAAATTAAGGAACCCTAGCAAGGTCCTCAAGGATGTCAGCGCCATCTGCTGCCGTGGAGCAGCATGGAGCTGGAGCGCAGCAGCCGCAGCAACCAGATCAAAAGAGCCTGGGTCAGGTCGTCGTGGGCCTCATTCGAATGATCTTCATCTGGTACCTGGCTACGCAACTCTTCGGGGGATTCAAGAAGCAGCAGCCATCCGATCCCGGCAGCTTGGCCACCAATTTGTTCTCCAAGGGCGAACGCATGGTCTGTTGAATCTATCTCTCCACACCTTGCAGAAATTCACCGTGCTTGCAGGACATGTGGTTCTTCCTGTCGGAGGATCGCAGCTTCACCGACTTCGGCAACGAGGCGGCCCTTGTGTGGCAGGAAACCAATGTTCCTTACGCTGTATGGACGCCCGATAGCACTCGGCACCTCACGGCGACGTACTATCCATCTGAGGTGAGCTCAAACCGGTTGTATTATCCTAACGCCCTCTGGTTAACCCCCAGGCGGTGAGAAACAACAACGCGACTGTGTATGGTCACACCTTCTTTGCTCGCTCTGGCTACTCGCCGGACCCAAGCGACCCAGACTATGACCGCCTTTCCTCTTTCAGCTACACCATACGTAAGCTCTCGCCTTGTCTGCCTCTCTAGTTGATCTTACAAGTTGTGACTACTGTAGCTTTGGTGACTTACCTGCCTAAACCCAAGGTTGACAAGCGAAAGAGTTTACTCGACTCGGAAGGCCAAGCCCCAACTCAGGTAGACAGCAGGAATTACCGACATTCAGTCAGCTTACTTTCAATGCTTTCAGGTTGTTGAACCAGACGTTTCGGAGGAATCCCCGGAGTGGGTATCCTTCTGGAAGCCGAATGTGACCATTGCATTAGTCGATGATTTTTCGCCGTAAGTTGTAGAAGTCGTGCTTGTAGCACTTCTAACAACACTTCTGCTGCAGTTATAACCGGAACGCGCTACCTCCCCTGATTGGTGAATGTAAGTATTTCTCTTGTTTCGATTCAATTCATCTGCTATGCAGACTTGCATTTCGAGGAAACGAGTGGAAATTACTACCCAACCGTCTTCTTCAACGAGTTCTGGCTTCTGAGGGATAAGCTTGTTCGCATCAACGACACAACGGAGAGCCTTACGCTGAACCTAGAGCTTAACCCAATCAGCCTCACTCGTTGGCAGTTCTATCTGCAGATTGAGCAATCGTTCCAGGTCCACCGTTCCTATGGAAGTATGATGGACGGCGAAACAGACGAGCTCAAGGTCCACGCATATTCTCTTTTGGTTCCTGACCCCACCTCTTGTTTTGCTCTCAGAGAGTGTTTTTGGAAGGTAATCCAATTCTGCTGGTTATAACCATGGCAGTTACTCTCCTTCATTCCGTGTTCGACTTCCTTGCCTTCAAGAACGGTAAGTGCCACCAAGTAACTAAATTCAAAACATGTTTCGATTTTGATGTTTCAGACATTCAGTTCTGGAACAAGAACAAGTCAATGGAGGGATTGTCTGCGAGATCAGTTGTTGTGAACTTCCTGTGTCAGCTGATCGTTTTCCTGTACCTCTTGGACAACGAGACATCCTGGATGATTATCGCAAGCTCGGCTGTGGGATGCTGCATTGAATTCTGGAAGATTGGCAAGGCCATGCACATCGAGGTATGTTATCCGCCTAAACGGGTCGGGATGATAAACCTCCTTGGCAGGTGGACTGGAGCAGAGGCATCCCATTGCTCCGTTTCAGGGATCGGGACTCTTATGCGAAGAACAAGACCAAGGAGTACGACGACCTTGCAATGCGGTATCTCTCATACGCGCTGTATCCGATTGTCATCGGCTTTGCCATTTACTCGCTTATCTACGATCGCCACAAGAGCTGGTACTCGTGGATTCTTTCATCCCTCACGAGCTGCGTGTACACGTTCGGTGAGTTCCCTTTCCTTGAAGCATCGTTTAACCCTCACAATGCATGCAGGCTTTATCATGATGTGCCCTCAGCTTTTCATCAACTACAAGCTCAAGTCCGTGGCTCACTTGCCTTGGAGGCAGATGACGTACAAGTTCCTCAACACGATCATCGACGACCTCTTCGCCTTTGTCATCAAGATGCCTTTGCTCCACCGCTTGTCTGTCTTCCGAGACGGTAAGCCCATTTCTCTCAATGTTAAACACAGAGTTGCTAACTATGCGTTGCAGACATCATTTTCTTGATTTATTTGTACCAGCGCTGGATTTACCCGGTTGATCGGAAGAGGGTCAACGAATTTGGATTTGGAGGAGACGACGCAGCTGCAGCAGCAGGAGCAGGAGCAGGAGCGGCAGCTGCTCCTGTCGAAGGAGAGGAAGTGCCAGAGAGCAGCGGTAGTTCTAGTGACAAGAAGGTGCTGAACCGCAGAAGGCCAGCTGAAAAGGGCGTGGTAGTAGGTGATGAGCAGGAGGATAAGAAGCTCATGTGATGTTTTTTCTAACCGGCTGTGAAAATATATGACGACGAGGAGAGGCTCGCCTCTCCCAAAGAATCATGCATATTTTGGAATGTATGTAGTCTAGAAGACGAGCATTAGAGGCAGCAGCAGCAGCCCTGGTATTGCGGTGGCTGTGGTGGCGGCGCTACTGAGAGCATTGACAGGTTCAATCTGGCGGATGAACCTGCAGGTGGAGGTGCTGGGGTCCTTGGTGGTGATGGTGCCGTAGCCTTGGAAGCTGCAACTCTGTGCCTTCTGGTCGTTGAGCTGGTAGTAGCTGTTGAATGCATACGAGGCGTTGCCCGCAGCGTCGAGCGTGTTGCAGGAGCTGCCATACGACAGGGCGGTGCAGTCGGCGAGGGAGCAGGCAAAGGAGACGCTGTCCGGAGGGACGGTCTTGCCCTGGGTCAGCACGCACCACCGTGCCGGCAGGTACTGCACGTCGCGCACATTGCTCAACCTCGCGTTGGCATCGTTCCGCCCAGTCGTGTCAAGCAAGTACTTTGCCTGCCCGTCGTAGGTGAGAATTCCCCAGTGACGCTCAAAGTTGCCCGGTGCGATGCTCTTCTGATCCTCGTCTACCAAGCTGAAGAGGTAAACGCCAGGGGCAAACGCCTGGGGCCGCAGCGGCGTCCCCTGTGAGCCGAGGACATGCTGCAACAGGCCCTGGTTGAACTGTCGAGCGCTAGCGACGTTGGCGTGAATGTCACCGTCCGTGGGCCAGCCGACCTCGCCCACGATGACGAGCATGCCTGGGTAGCCCGCCGCCCCCAGCGCCGCCACCAGCGAGTCATAAGACGCATCGAAAACGTTGGTGTAGGTGAGGGTGCCATCGACGATGGTGGTTGAACCGCCAAAGAAGGCGAAATCGCGCGGGAAGTTGGGGTCGTGCTGCAGGCTTATGAAGGGATAGAGGTTCATGATGAACGGGGCGCCCGTGTCGTTGAGGAAGCGTACGATACTGAGCACCAGGCCCTGGATGTCGGACCGAAAGACGGCCTTGGAAGGCACGCTGCTCGGGTTCTCCAGGACGTCCGCGTTCAAGGGCACCGTCACCTTGATGCGGCCAGCCAGGCCCGCCCGAGATAGTGCCGCTTGCACGTTCTGGAGGGCCAGGAGGGTCACGCCCTCGAACGTCTTGTTGTAGGCCGTCAGGAATGGCTCGTTGCCTACGGCCACGTACCTGATGATCAACCATGAACCATTGCTGCAAAAAGAGGAAAAGAAAAGCTTACTTGATGTCTACGCGGGAGATGTAGCGGCTCACGTTCTTCTGCACCCAATCATCTGCCGCGCTGCTGCTTGAGGAAAGGAGCTGCAGCATGTCATTGGGGATTCCCACCATGACTTCAAGATTGGAGCCTGACAGAGCCTTCAAGACGCCCGGGTCTGCGTCGAATAGTTTAACCTTGCCCACATTGTTGGCCTTGAGCATCCGCACCACCGACAGCGGAGGCAATCGGTGCGAAAGCTGCGTCCCCCAGTTGACGCCAATGAGCTGTTGCTGTCCCAATGCTACCATCGCCACCATCGCCAGTAGCAGCAAGATCTTCATGGCCGCAGATCCAACCTCCTCCAAGAACAAGACTACTTATCAGCAATGCCCCCTCTGGCTTCTTGAGAGAATGATGCTTTACTACTTACTCCCATCCCGTCTAACTAAGATGAAGAAGAAGAAGAAGAGGGAATCATCGGTGCTGGAGCTGCCTGTGTTTGCCAGCCAAGACCCCTCTTGGCTCCCGAGCTCTATCCCTATTTTCTTTTAGTTTATATGGATATTCTTAGGCTCACGTCTACGTCGTCGTCCCGCCACTACACACTACTAGAGAGTAGCAGGTCAGGGTGTAGTAAAACCATCCCGTACGTCACCCTTCTTCATTTCAATTCAGATATTCTGGTTCAGACAGCAACAAGCAGAGAAGAACAAAGTGTGAGGTTCCATATATTCTAGAATCGGAGCCTCTTCTTTTCTTCTACACTAGGACAAATCGCTCCCTCGGTGGGATATTAACAAAGCGCGCAGTTTATTCGGTTTGGTCGTCGGTCCTTGATCGCTCGCGCCCAACAATTCTCTTTACTCGGAGGCGGTGATGGCTGTCGGCGGGTTGAGCACTGCTTGCGAGCCACAGTCAAGGTTGTGCCCAGGGTCGACGCTGCTGTCTATAATGGAGAGGAAGCTCTGGTAATGAGCAATGCGATCGTTCATCTTGGGGTCCTGTCCGTGCCCGCACTCGTCATCGCCCGCGAAGATGTTGATGGTCATCCCAAAACCTGGGGCCCTGTAGGATAGGGTGTCGTTCTTGGTTGGGATCCACTTGTTCACCATAACCTCATGTGGTGAAGGTTGTTTTGCCTTTGCTGGTGTCATCCACTTGTAAATTGCCGCCTGGAATGCTATCGTTGCGTTTTCGGAAACCAGCTCCGGGTGGTTGAGCGCGTCCAACTTAAGGCCCTTGCCAACCGCACCATAGTTGTAGTTCCTGCAGCACTCACATTACGACTAAACAAAACTAACCAACGTTAACCTACCAATAGAGGGGCAAGGCACCCCGGCCGTGGTAACTCACTCCAAGAGTGCACGGGTAGAGGAAGCTATCCTCGCAGTAGGTCTTTGGAGGGCTGAGCTCCTCTTTGTAGCAGAGGCCCCATGCGTATGGTCCGTCCTTGGCCGCGGAATAACCACCTAATGAATGAATCATAGAACAAACAGCAATGGATCTGATGAGCTACTTACAAGTCGTCTCGTGGGCAACGTGTGCAAAGAAGGCCGCCACTTCCTTCTTTTGGATCTCCTCGCCGCCAGTGGAGGCGAATCCCTCAGCTGCAAACGTGTGCGCCGCGGAAATGAAGGAGTCGTAGTCCCAGAAGCCCTGCGCGTGGGCCTGTGGCTCATTGCGGTGCTTGAACATCTGCTGGAAATGGTCCGGAAGGAAAATTTCCTCCACCGTCTTGTTCTTGCTCACCACCACCACCTTCGAATTGCCATTGGCTGCTGCAACCCCCAGCAACGCACAAAGGAGCAGCTGAAGCAGCAGATTGCTTCCCATTTGCATCGTCTGGAGAAATGCGGCCTCTCTGTGCTAAAGTAAGTAATATGAATGGCGCGCCATCTGAAATGGACGCTTCAACACCCGGGGACCACTATGATGGTGACACGTAGACAACCAGTTGTTGCGGCGGCTCTCCGGTTCCATTCCTGGCTCTCCTTCTGTGGGTTTAGGGTTTGCCAGGGCGACGATGGGAGGGAGCAGCAACCCGCGATGCTTCATGGACATCAGCATCGGTGGGGAGCTGGAGGGACGCCTCGTGGTGGAGGTCTTCGCGGACGTGGTCCCGCGCACCGCCGAGAACTTCCGCGCCCTGTGCACCGGCGAGCGTGGTATTGGCCCTGCCACTGGCTGTCTCCTCCATTACAAGGTATGCAATCTCTTGGTGTTGTAAGTCGAGTATTTCGGTCTGCACAGGGTGTTGCCTTTCACCGCGTCATCAAAGGTTTCATGATCCAAGGAGGGGATTTGTCCGCTGGTGATGGCACTGGTGGCGAGTCAATCTACGGGCCCAAGTTCGAGGACGAGAACTTCCAGCTCAAGCACGAGCGCAAGGGCCTTGTCTCAATGGCCAACTCGGGCCCCGACAGCAACGGCTCCCAGTTCTTCATCACTACCTCTCGAGCCGCACACCTTGATGGCAAACATGTGGTCTTCGGCAGGATTGCCAAGGGCATGGGCGTTGTTCGCAGCATGGAGCACACGCCCACTGACGAAAAGGATCGTCCCGTGAACGACATTGTTGTTCTCAACTGCGGCGAGCTGTCCTCCGGGGTAGACGATGGAGTTTGCGGCTTTTGGAACGACGGTGACATGTATCCCGACTGGCCGGCCGACATAGTGGAGCAGCCCGAGGCGTCTGCGTGGTGGGTTGAGGCTGTGGAGTCGGCCAAGAGCTTTGGAAACGACTGCTTCAAGGTGCATACCCTACTTGTTTTTTTCTTCTTCTTCACACTTTGCACTGCAGAAATCCGAGTACAAAATGGCCCTCCGCAAGTACCGCAAAGCCTTGAGGTACTTGGATGTTTGCTGGGAGAAAGAAGAGATTGATGAAGGTGAACATCATCATTTTGTTTTTGTTTCGTTCTCCATGTCCCTCCCTCCCTCCCTCCAGAGAGGAGCAACTACCTGCGGAAGGTTAAGTCCCTCATCCTCACAAACAGCGCGGTCAGTAGTAGTTTACATTGATGCATTGGAAGCTTAGCAAGTAGTGTGGCGCAGGCTTGCAAGCTGAAGATCGGCGATGCCCGGGGCGCACTTATAGACACCGAGTACGCCATGACCAACTGCGAGCCAAACGTCAAGGCATTGTTCCGCCAGGGGCAGGTTTGTTGGGGTGCATTTTCACTCTGTTCCTTACAAATGGAGCTTTTCAGGCCTACCTCGCACTTCATGACTGGGACTCGGCCGTGACCAGCTTCACCAAGGCACTGGCGCTCCAGCCCAACGATCGTAAGCAATTCTTCCTGGGTTCAAGTGATAAGCGTTTGTTTTGCAGCCGGGATCAAGAAGGAGCTGGCGGTGGCAAAGAACAAGGTGAGGACGGTTGCTCTAAGAGAAGTGATGTAATTGTTGTGCAGATTGCGGAGAGGCGAGCTCAAGAGCGCAAAGCTTATTCCAAAATGTTCCAGTAGAAGTAAAATGAACAAGAGATTTTGCAAGTCAAGTTGTAAATCTTGTTTCATACAAGCAAAGTTTTACATGGAGTTTCGCAAACTGTCTAGGTAGACCCGTTTCTCGGCAAGCCCGACGTCTGAGAGCTCCAGACCCTGTGTGCGATCATCATCCCTTAGTACAAAACACGAATGCCAACCCACTTACCCCAGCCGCGGCCATTAACGCCCGGACGTTGGCTGCATACACCCGGGGATCCGCCCTCTCCTTCTCAGACGGAACGTAGACCGGCAACCTCGTCACCTCCAAGAAGTTTACTGGTTGGCACAGCAGCAGGAGTACATGGCGCACCTAAGAAACAACAGCAAACAGGATCGGGCACCAGCAGAATGGTGCAAGGCTTACTCCCGAGATGGATTCCCAAGCAGGACTGAAGTTCCGGTACGGGTACTTGAGCACTACGGGTAGAACCGGCGCCTGGCTAAGGAAAGCTCCAGTCTTGAACGGAAGCAGATGCTTGCCATTGGTCGTAGTTCCCTCTACAAGTCAAGCGGAGTAAGGTCTAATAACTCAAAGAGACGAACCTGGGAAGAGCAACATAACTTGGGCATCTTCTCTGTGAGCAGCTCGAACTCGTTCCGTAACAATGCCTGCACCAACAAGCGACGATGCGGGGCCGCGAAAGAGAAAATGGACGAACCTGAAACCCCTTTGGTGTCGGACGTTTTGGATTCCCTTTGCACGTAAACGCAGCCCAGGCACTTGCTGCAACAATGATGAGCAGCATGTCTAACATGGATTATGCATCCTACCTGATCAAGCCGACCAGAGGTAACTTGGCCACTGATCTCTTTACCGGGTGACAAAAGACGCAGGCGTTAGTTAGGAGGGAATGAGCTTTCACCAACCATGGCAACACTCTCACCTTGGCTACGAAGCTGGGGAATGACGCAGACATGTGGTACAGGATATCCAGATAGGAGACGTGGTTGGAGACGATGGCTCCCTCCGATGCTGTCGTCTCCTGGAGGATTTCACTGGATAGTGAGTACGACGACGAGTAGAGAGAGCAGCGTCCGCTTACCGATCCTCCTTCCCCAGCCTCGTTATGGACCTTGATCCAGTAGAAGCCGAGCACGAAGAGCATGGCTCTGGCCAGGAATCGGCCCGAGTAGACGATGATGTGGCGCCTGGTTCCGCGCAGGTACTCGTAGTTCTCCTGCCCTTGCTCGTCGGATGGCGACCTGAAGAGCGTGAAGATGCGGCAAATGATGTAGTAAGTGAGCAGCAGCAGGAGCAGCATAATGAAACGAAGGGGAGCAATGGTGAGCATTGCGACTAGGAGCATTGCCCTCTTGCTCCAGTGGAGCCTCCCCCTGCCCAGAGCACCGAAGCTGTCATCCCGTGCATACGCTGCGTACTTGTCCTCCTCCGCCTCAGCAGGCTCCTTGCAAGGCGAATCAGCAGCAGCAGGAGTAGCAGCAGCAGCAGCAACAGCAGCCGGGGCTAGCAAGGGTGCCTGATCGTCGTTCTTAATCCCCGCTGGTACGTCGGGCGCGCCACCTTGGTCGCCCATGAGCTCCACGATATTAGGGCTCGGGCGCGCCCGCCAGACCTAAGAACCGAACGATGGCAGCTCGGAGGCTGGCGGGCGGCGGCGGTGGTGGCGATCTGGATGGCGGCTTCAGGTACAATGCACGCCTGGGCGTGGCTCTGGTGCCATGCGCGGCGCTCACGCTGGGCATGGGGGGCAAGCCAGTCCTGGGCACGCTCACTGTGGGGCTCATGGTTTCCTACATCCTCGACTCGCTCATGTTCAAGCGGGCGTCTTTCTTTGGGGTATGGGCGAGCCTATGCGCTTCCGGGCTCGCCTTGGCACTCTCGGGTGGCCCGCTTGGCGGGTCTGCTCCATGGATCCTGCACTTGCTGGCCTTTCTACTCGTGATGCAGCTCATCTTCCTTCTCGGGGTCTGGGCGTCCCTCCAGTTCAGATGGCTCCATCTCGAGAACCCCTCGGTCGTCGTCGCCCTAGAGCGTCTCCTCTTCGCCTGTACGCCCTTCGTGGCCGCCGCCTGCCTCACCTGGGGCATCGTTGCCGCCGTTGGCGTCGAGCAGGCGGCCTACTACTTGATGCCCCTACAGTGTTGCCTCTACTGGCTCTGCTCCCTTCCCCGGGCCTCCTCTTTCAAGCAGAAGCAGCAGCAGCAACGCAGCTATGGTGGCAACATACCAGAGGCGTCGCTGCTCATGGGGCCATTGGAGGCTTGCCTGCACACCCTGTCGCTCGTCTTCCTTCCCATGCTCCTGCACATCGGCATTCACCACAGGAAATCAGTGTCCGCCAATCTGTTGTGCGAGCTGTTGCTCCTCTTCTTCATCCCGTTCCTCTTCCAGATGGTCGCCTCTAGCCGGGGAGCACTGTGGTGGCTCTCCAAGGACCAGGAGCAGCTCCGCCACTTCCGCCTCGTCAATGGTGCCATCTCTGCGGTGGTGGTGGTGCTCGCGCTGCAAGTCCGGGTCGTCTTACACGCCTTTACGCAGTACCTGCAACTCCCGTCACCTTGGAGCTACGTACTCGTCACCGCGGCATGCCTCGCCGGCCTCGCCGCACTTGGCCTCTGCTTCCTCGGCGCCCCCTCGCTTGTGCCCACCACGCTCTGCCTCGTCGTGGCCGCCGTAGCCTCGGCAGTCGTGGTCGGCATGCCCCTCAAGGTACGCCCAGCTACATACATATGGAAAAAGAAAAACCTATGTTTTCTCGTGGTGACAGTTTATAGCGGCTCCCGTCGTGGCTGCATCCTTCCTGGCGCACTACATTTGCACCCGCAACTTGCTCTCTTACATGGTCTGCGTTACAGGGGCCGGCCTCTCCCTCACTTGGTTCATGGTTCACCATTTCTGGTCCTTGAACGTATGGCTGGGAGGTGCCTCCTTGCAGTCCACATGCAAGCTCGTAATCGCCACTGCTCTGGTGGCCTTGTCCACGCCCGCCCTCACCACCCTCTCCTCCTCTCTGCTCACCCGTCATGCAACAGATGCTGCCCTCGTGGTACATGCCGTCCTGGTTTCCTTCTTGGAAAACAGGCTCTACAACTACGGTAGCTTGTACTACTACGGGATGGAGGACGACGTGGTTTATCCAAGTTACGCCGTCGTGACAACCACGGCGGTCGGCTTGCTCATCACCCGGCGACTGAAAGCTGGCAACCAGATTAGTTCCTTGGGCTCCTGGTTCCTCACCTGCCTGTATGCCGCCAAGCTCTCCATGCTCCTCTTGTCCTCCTCCAGAGCTATCACCTGGGTGGCTACACTCTTCTTACTCGCAGTATCGCCTCCGCTCCTTTTATACAACAGGTACGTATTACGAATACATAGGCTACTTACTACTACTAGTGCTTGCAGGAAAGGAGCAAGCCGCATGAAGGCGTGGCAGGGAGTAGCGCATGCTGCCGTCATTGTGGTATTGGTGTGGATTTGCAAAGAGACGGTCTCGGATGCTATTCACTGGTGGTCGGGTAGCTACCCATCGGGCAGCCTCCTGTTGGGTGCTCTACTCCTCGTTTCGGGCCTCGCAAGTGCTCCCATCGTGTTTTACCACTTCAACCACATTCAGGTAGTAAGTAGACTTGCTCAAGCTGAAGAAGCTCATAAAAACGGTGTCTTGCAGACGGCCAGGAAGGCGCTGGTCCTGCTGCTCTTGTCTTCGGCATTTTGCATCCTCTTGCAGCCGCCTCTGCCCAAGGCTTTGTCACCTTCCAACCCGTTTCAGTACTGGGCGGCGGACGACGTGTTGAGCGGAACCGGCTCGGCCCCGGGCTGGTCAACGTGGCTTCTACTCGTGGCGGCAGTCACATCACTGGCAGCTTTGACGTCGGCGCTGCCGGTTCGACACTCCGTCTTGATCAGGCTCCTGTACGCTGTGGGACTAGGACTTTGCATCGGACTGTACCTCTGTGTGGAGCATTTCCCTGGAGGTTTCATCATGCACGGCCTGCTAGTGGGAACCATAACCTGTGCATCCGTTACTCTCCTCTTCGTGTTGCTTCCGTCGGAGTTGAGCCCCAGGTTCGTGCCATGGAGCTTTGCTCTTCTCGTGGGTTTGCTTCCGGCCATGTACATGCTAGAGAGCCTCCAGTATGGATACAACAACATCAATGCGGCCGATGCTGATGGGGAGGAAGAGAAGCTGCTCTTCTCGGTTCTGGCGCTGCAAGGCGCTCACACAATGCTGCTGGGGGTTTACGCCACAATCT
The DNA here is from genome assembly GCA_001021135.1 of Selaginella kraussiana. NCBI lineage: Eukaryota > Viridiplantae > Streptophyta > Lycopodiopsida > Selaginellales > Selaginellaceae > Selaginella > Selaginella kraussiana. The sequence goes on from LDJE01042893.1 coordinate 11,827, forward strand.
TCATGCTGGTTGCTCTGGTAATCAAGCTGCAGCTGACGTCCATTCTGAGAGAGAAGCAACAACAAGAGCAGCAGCATGGCTCCTTCGTACCAAAGCACAGGCTCTTCGTCCAGCAGCAGCATCAGCAGCGGCCCTTGGGCGTCAAGAAGTTGGCTGTGGAGGGAGCTTGGATGCCAGCCGTGGGCAACGTGGCTACCCTCCTTTGCTTCGTGCTCTGTATGATCCTCAACTATCACGTTGGCGGCGGATCGCACCGAGCTATCCTCTTCGTCGCACCTGTTCTACTCTTGCTCAACCAGGACTCCAACCTTCTGGCTGGCTTTGGCGACAAGCAACGCTACTTCCCCCTCTCCGCCGCCGTCTCCCTCTACCTCACGCTGGCCGCCGCCTACGAGCTTTGGGCGGAGGTGTGGTCCGGAGGAGGATCCCTCTACTTTGTTGCCAAGAACATGCTGCTGCTGCTGCTCACGCTGCCAGGGCACGGCCTGTTCAACGTCTTCATGTGGAACTATGTGACTCGCAGCTCGTCGTCCCGGATGCTACTCTTGGCTGCACCACTCAATGTACCGGCTTTGATCGCCACGGACGTCGGTCCCGTCCGGGCGCTTGCGCTACTTGCCGTTCTGTACGCCCTGGTGCAATTCGCCATCTCGAGGCACCTGCGCATTGCGGGGCTGAAATATGTTTGAAAGCAAAGACACGTCCCCTACATTTAACATTTTTTAGGGCTCCCGCCGGAATGAACGACCTCCTCGGGGTACGTTAAGAGTACTCAACTCAATTGAACAATCCCACTTCTTGAACTATACAGGATATCTCTGCTCCTCGCCACCACACCAGTACCGAGGAACCCTCAGAAAATGAGGCTAGTAGGAAAAGAGGCAAGAAAGCCAAGAAGGCCACCGAGCAACAACAGCAGCAGGCTGCTCCTGCAGTTGACGATATGGGGATGACCGACTTTTTCCAGCAGGTTTGTAGGCGCCCGCCGAGGCTGAGCTAGCAGAGACACTACTATCATTGTAAACTGCACTCAGGTGTCGGATATAAAGAACGATATTGCAAGCATACGCAAAGCCCTCCACAGGCTTAAGGTAAATGGGTGCGGCGCGCACATTTTCATCTCAAGCTTTGATCAAAGTTGTGCAGACTGCTAACGAAGATTCCAAAACTGTTACCAAAGCAGAAGCCATGAAAGGTACAATATTTCATGGTTTGTCTGCTCCAACAGGCTTCTTGCAGCAAAAAAAAGGGTGATGGAACACCAGGTGGATGAAGTCACCAAGACTACCCAGCTCATCAAGGGGAAGATTGAAGCCCTGGACAAATCTGTGAGTTTGCGTAGTAACCTTGCCGTCCTCAATTTGCCTGCCCTCTGTAGAACATTGTCAACCGGAAAAGAGCTGGTTGTGCTGAAGGCTCTAGCACCGACCGGACACGGATGACGATGACGGTGTATGTCCAAAATTTGCTTTGCTAACTAGGCCGACTGATCTGTCCTGCCTGCAGGTCATTGAAAAAGAAACTTAAAGAAGTAATGCAAGAGTTCCAAGTAAGTTTTTGTTGCACAGGAGTGCAATCCTCTGGCATCATGCAGGTAATGAGGCAGACGCTCCAGGAGGAGTATCGGGAAGTAGTGGAGAGGAGGATATTCACAGGTTGTGTGTAAGTTTGTGGCACTTTGATCACCCGCATTTCATTTGCAGTTACGGGCCAGATGCCAGATGACCAGGTGATTGCTTCGCCTGCCTGCGCGGATGAGATAACTTTTGTGCTGTGTCATCCGCAGACCGTAGAAAAGCTGATTGAAACCGGAGACAGTGAAAAAATCTTCCAGAAAGCCATTCAAGAGCAAGGACGCGGGCAAGTGGGGATCATTTTTCTACATGAAAGCGTGACTGATGCTGGAGTGCTTAAAGCAGATATTGGACACAATGGCGGAGATTCAAGAAAGGCACGATGCTGTGAGGGACATTGAGAAGAAATTGCTGGACTTGCATCAGGTGAGGACACAAAAGAGGTGTTTAAAGAGACCTTTGCTATCGTGTCGCTCAGATCTTCATGGACATGGCTGTGCTGGTAGAGGCGCAAGGAGAGTTGCTAGACGACATTGAGAACCAGGTTGAGCGGGCGTAGTCGGGTAATTTGAGCGTGAGTGTGAGATTGGGTGCAGGTTTCCAAGGCAGTGGACCACGTAGAGACTGGGACGGCTGCCCTCCAGAAGGTGAAGCAGCTGCAGCAAAGCAGCCGGAAGTGCATGTGCATTGCGATCATCCTCTTGCTTGTTATTGTTGTTATCATAATTGTTGCTGTGGTTCAGCCTTGGAAATAATAAACCCCTTCTTGGACAATAAAACCCTGGGTTAGGGTTCTTTGGCGCTAGGGCTTTTGCGCACACCATCATGTCGTCGCGCAAGGGATTGGCAGTGCAGCGGCTTGAAGATCTGGACAAGACGAAATTGACGCCAACGACACCCGAGGTAATTTCGTTGCAGCCCACCATCAACATCGGCACCATTGGGCATGTGGCGCACGGCAAATCCACCGTTGTAAAGGCCATTTCTGGCGTCCAGGTGAGTGAGTTGCCCTGTGGATGAATGTTTTCACTTGGGACTCCAGACCGTGCGCTTCAAGAATGAGTTGGAACGCAACATTACCATCAAGCTTGGCTATGCCAACGCCAAGATCTACATATGCGAGGACGAACGCTGCCCCCGTCCCAAGTGCTACAAGTGAGTAGTCTCGTTTTGGTTTCATTGCTCATCCACGTGTGCAGGGCTTATGGCAGTGGCAAGGAAGACAATCCCTCCTGCGACGTACCCGGATTTGAGAACGCCAAGATGAAGCTCCTCAGGCACGTCTCTTTCGTCGACTGCCCGGTAATGTCCCTTACCAGTTGGCATTTGCTCATGGTCTCATCCTTTACAGGGGCACGACATTCTGATGGCTACCATGCTCAACGGTGCCGCTATCATGGATGGTGCACTTCTTCTCATTGCAAGCAACGAGAGCTGCCCGCAGCCTCAAACTTCGGAACACCTTGCAGCGGTTGAGATCATGCGACTTAAGCACATCATCATCCTTCAGAACAAGATCGATTTGATCCAGGAGAGCGTGGCCCTCAACCAGTACGACTCCATCAAAAAGTTCATCCAGGTAACTTCTTGCAATCCTTTGGTTGGACGTTCCCGTGTCTGTGCAGGGTACTGTTGCCGACAACGCCCCTGTTGTGCCCGTCTCGGCGCAGCTCAAGTACAATGTGGACGCAGTCTGCGAGTACATCGTCAAGAAGATCCCCATTCCCGAGCGCGATTTCACCTCTCCGCCCAACATGATTGTCATCAGGTCCTTCGACGTGAACAAGCCGGGCGCTGAGGTTGACGAAATCAAAGGTGGCGTTGCCGGAGGAAGCATCCTGAGGGTAACAAGTTATCATCTCTTACATTCGTTTTCCAACTCATAAATTTGCAGGGAGTGCTTGAGGTGGGCCAGAAGGTGGAAGTGAGGCCTGGGATTGTCGTCAAGGACGAGAAAGGAGCTATCAAGTGCACGCCCATCTTTTCAAGGATCGTCTCCTTGTTCGCGGAGCAGAATGAGCTGCAGTACGCAGTGCCCGGAGGATTGATTGGTGTTGGAACAACTATCGACCCAACGCTCACGCGAGCTGATAGACTGGTGGGGCAGGTTCTAGGCCAAGTTGGTGCCCTTCCCGACGTCTACGTTGAGCTGGAGGTAAGTGGCTTCCTTCATTCTTCTCATATCTCCTCCCTTTCTAGGTCAACTTCTTCCTGCTGCGCCGCTTGCTTGGCGTGAGAACCAAAGGCAGCGAGAAGCAGGAGAAGGTGTCGAAGCTGATCAAGGGCGAAATGCTCATGCTCAATATCGGCTCCATGTCTACTGGCGCCCGAGTTCTCGCTGTCAAGGTCGACCTCGCCAAGCTTCAGCTCACTGCGCCCGTCTGCACCAGCAAAGGTGAGAAGGTTGCACTAAGCAGGCGCGTCGAAAAGCATTGGCGCCTTATCGGCTGGGGACAGATTCAGGCAGGCCTCACCCTCGACATTCCCGCCGTGTCCTATTAGATGTTTCCTCTTGTTTCTTCAACCTAAACCTGTTTTTTGTGTAACCTATTCGTGGATCGCTAGATTATACGTCTCACATGACTTTTCTATTACAAGGTCCGCCCAACACGGATA
>LDJE01042975.1:0-11117 GCA_001021135.1 Selaginella kraussiana
GCTGCGGCTGCTGCTGCTGCTGGTGCTGCTGCACTTGCTGAGGCTGGAACTGTTGCTGCTCATCAGATTGTACCGCTCCCGGGTACGAGCCCGAGGTGTTTCGGAGCGTCTGGAACTCGAAGGAACCGCCCTGCTGACGATCTCCGTAGTGAGGTTTAACTATGGTAACACTGCTTACCGAGGGTAGAAGTGGACGGTTCAGCTCGGCTGATCCCTGGCGAGGAACCGGCTTGAAGACGAAGTCCGGGGACGCTTCGTTCCTGGACTCTTGCTGCTGCTGCTGCTGGTTTTGCTGATGATTGTTGTAGGACATGAGGAACGATCCTGTAGTCGGTGATGGCTCCGCCTGGACGAACGACGACGACTTATGAATCTCTCTCTCTCATCACATTTTTCTCACCTGGTTCATGGGGAAGAGGGGCGAATCGAGGAGCGTAGTTGGGCTGATTCCTGGAGGAATTGTGAGGGCTGCGGCTGACGAGCGTTGCGGTACAGTGAGCGCCGCCACTGACGACTTGGGAGGAGCGGCGGCGGCGGCGGGTGGGTCGAGGCTCTGGTTCTCGCCATCTGGATCGACGAGGAAGCTGGCGACGAGCGTCATGGGGCTCGGGCTCACGTCCGACGGCTTGAAGCAGAAGTCCGAGTGCGAGCCACGAGGAGGAACTACGAGCTGAGGCCGAGATGGGGTCGGCTTCTTCGGCGCACTCTCGTCCGCCATATCGGTCGTTTCTGGAGAAATGAAGATGAAATGAAAAAAATCTGGAGAGGAGAATCAACTTGCAGCTCCGAAATTAATCCATTCAAGTGTCCGAGTTGAGAAATTCTTCGAGTGAGATTGAAGGAGAGAAATCACATCTGGGGGAAGTGAGGAAAACGAAAGATTGATGGGGAAGAACAAGAGTTGATGAAAGGGAGATTTGTTCAATGTCCACGATGCGAAACCATGTGAGTGGTGGATTGAATGGGGATGACAATACAAATTGATGACCTCCGATGGCGAAAGAGAGTGTGTGGAGCACACTATTGTGCACACAGTGTGTGATATAAATTATACTTTAACCACCCGCCTTTACCATGGTACGTACGGTAGTGGTACGTCATGGTAAAATCGACCATTCATCCATAATACTATTCTGGAATTCGGAAATCGGATCTCCATCCTTCTGGAACGTGGATGACATTTTGTCCATTTAACAATTTTCCATTGCAAAAAACACTATTTTTCATTGCCGTACGTATGTTCAATTCAATCGGAAATGGAACCCTAAATGTGGGGTTCATCCTGTACGGAGGGAACTAGGGTTCGAGAGATTTCGTTTTGCCCTAAGAAACTGGATTCAATGGCGGACGCGAAGGCGGCAATGAGCGGCGGCGCCGACGGCGAAGGTGGCGGCGGTAGCGTCGAGGATCACTACGACAGCGATGTGAGCGACGGTACGTCCGCATTGGCACTTCGACGTCGAGAGGCGAGCGACGCAGAGGACGACGACGATGCCCGTGGTAGCCGCCGCGGTGGCGACGACGAACCGGACGACGAAATCGATGAAAATGACTACTACGAGGAACCCGAGGAGTACGACGAGGAGGAGGGACGGTACACTGACGAGGATAAGGTGCGTAGTAGTGGCGATGACCAGAAGGGCAAGGGTAGTGTTGCTGGTACTGGTGGTAATGGTAATGGTGGCATTGAGAATGGTGAAGTGTCAGTGCCGGAAAAGAAAGAGCCGGAGCCTTTCGTGGTGCCTACCACGGGCTCGTTCTACATGCACGACGATCGTTTTAGGGACAACGGTGGTGCCCGTCCAAGGTAGCGTCTTTGAGCTCGGTTGCCGATTTTCTGACGTTTTTTTACGCCGCATTGCTTCAGGCGAGGAGTAGGCGGACGGAGGCTGTGGGAGGCCAAGGACGACAAGCCATGGCTGCATGATAAGTTTGAAGAGCTCAACATGCAAGACGGAGAGGTACGCCGTTGCTTGTTCTTGTGCTCGGACTGACTGATCGGTGTGGTATATAGGACGGATCGCGTCGGAGAGGTCGTGGTGGTAATGGTATTACCCGAGGACGAGGTAGGGGCCGAGGTCGGGGCCGTGGTAGGGGCCGATATGGCAGCGGCCCTAGAACGAACGACGAAGACATTTCGTCTCGGCCTCAGCGTGGTCGTGGAACCAGACGAGACGGTTTCCACGACGCTGGATCTACGAGGTGAGCATTTTATTGATCATTTTGCTAGTTAAGCCTAGTCAAGCATACCATGGTAATCGTGGTTCCAATGATGCTAGTTGTATATCCATGCTAATGCTGATTTGTGACGAGCATTATTGTCCTAGTGACCCTGAGGAACCCAATTTCTTCATATTTTTAGAGATACAGGATTTAATTAGGAAATTTAATGCTACTTAAGAGTGGTCTTTTATTTCACAGAGATGCTCAATACAAGACTCCCCACGAACAAAAGTCGCATTCGAGTCTGAATTGGTCGTCACCGCCGTTCTACCCCACGAGCACCCTCACCTCGGCCACCACTTCCGGTGTCGAAACGGCCAAGAGAGCAGGTCCGGCGATCCAGAGGAAGCTGACCGCGAGCTCTAACGCCTTCGTGCCCAAGACGTCCCAAGCACGGACGACCGAGACGTCTAATTCGTTGTTCTCGGTCCCGTCTCCGTCGACAAAGCAGCAGTCCGAGCAGTCCCTCAGAGGCCGTCAACAAGCCCAGTCTACTATGGTCAACAAGGGAAAGCAACAATATCAGCAGCCGCCGCAGCAGCGAGCTGCTTACACGAGCGACGCCGTGAATGCGAACCGCACTAGGAACGCTCGTAGCAATACCGTGGTACCATCCTTCGGTACTGGCATGTCGATGAGTAGTACCACGCGGGATTCCAGCTTCTCTCCGCCGGGTCCAGGTGAGTGATGCCCTCGTGGTTGACATTTTGGGCAAAAATCCGTCACCATCGCTGTCCCTGCAGGTGTACCATATGGTAATCAGGCAATGGTCGCACCGGGTATGGAATTAAATGTTCCCCTGTCCCAACCACACTACGGATATGGAAACTCGGAAATAGCATGGTATGCGATTTGATTCATTTAACAGTGTACTTAAAATTGAATGATACGCAGGGTACCCGTGCTCACGGGTGGTAATGCTGCCGGTTACATGTCGCCCTATGTCCCCATCGACGGTGCCTCCTCGGGAATGTTCTATCAGCCGTCCGCACAACCAATGTTCCAGACGTGAGTATTTATTTTTGTAGACGTTTCTTAATTTTAATGTTTAGGCGGGGCTTTAATATGGCGCAAACCGGCCTCTGGAGACCGCCGACCGATTCAGAGCCGGTACTAGCCGAGCAGCAGCTCGATGCTCACCGTCGTGCGACTGCGGACTTGGGATCGGATGATCGGCAGCAAGGCAAGCCCCGAAGTTCGCATATGTTCAGGTACTCGGAGATGAACTTCGGACAATAAGTGAGGAAACGAGGAGGGGGCCGAGTCGGTTGAGTGTATTGTTCCCCCGAGTCCGTTGTTCCTCCAGAATGTAAGTCTCGGTGTCCGATCTCGGGGTCCGTTCTCACATCGTGTTACTCGTCCTCGGTCTCGCAGTTTCAGTGGTGAAGACTCAAAGTGCGTACCGAGCTTCGAAGTATCCCAATTGTAACACCATCGTCACCATCGTACAACAAGGACGTTGAAGGAATTGGTCCCGAACAAACCCTTACACAAATGCGGTAATGTAGTATTATTTCCATGGTTTTTGTAGGTTTTCTGACGAATGTATTGCTTGGTATTTCGTGCTTTCCGCAGGAAAGTGGGGAAAACCGGGCGTATGAACTTCCTCGTGGTCTGGAAAAAATCAATAGGGGAGAAGTGATATTTTGTAGACTTTTATTTTGTATGGAAATGCGAATGATCCCTTTTCCCCATCTATATACATTTCCAGGGCCAAGGTCTTTAGGGCACTTGTTCTTCGCATTTTTGGGCGACTGTCGAAGGCGCCAGCTCCATGGGACAGATCTTCAGGGAGTACTTGAGCGGCAGCCGAATCTACTGCTGCAGCAATTGCCACTCGCACGCCGCCGATCACGAGGAAGTGGTTTCGAAGCAGTTCCAAGGCCGCTATGGACGCGCCTATCTCTTCAACAAAGTGTGAGTCTTGTAGTTGAGAGATCCGCAGGCTCAGCTTACCATTGGTTGCTTACTTAGCATGTTTGCTTACCATCGGTTATCGTAATTTGCCCCAGGGTGAATGTCTACCTGGGACCTAAGGAGGATCGGATGCTCATCACGGGAATGCACACCGTTCACGACATATATTGCACCATATGTCGGCAGGTCTTGGGCTGGAAATACGTAAGTGGTATTTTCTTGGCCTTGTTTTATATTTTGGTTTTGTATAGGATACGGCCTTCGAGGAGACGGAGAAGTACAAGGAAGGCAAGTACATCATCGAGAAGAAGAAGATGACCAAGGAGAATTGGTGACGGTGATTCTTTCTACGTTTTTCCAACTAGTGTTACTGGGGTAGTATATGGTAGTTTAGGGTTATTAGTAGTGTACAGGGATGCAGGAACATGCGAAGATGCTTCTGTTTTTTGTACAAAAATCTTCGGCTCCTCCACAGCGGCAAGCAAGCATTGGTCACAACAATCTGGTGACTTCGGTGGTGGAGGTGGTGAAATAAGAGCGCTGTTCTCGGGAATTCTTTCAACGAAATGGGAATAAAAATTCGAAAAAATGGTTTTGAGATAGCTACATAGACTAGCGTATAGTAACATTGACTACGTAGGGCGGAAGTACATTGTAAGTACATGTATTATGCTTGTGCTTGTATAGTAACATTGACTACGTAGGGCGGAAGTACATCGTAAGTACATGTATTATGCTTGTGCTTGGAGCATGATCTTGGGTCACCACCAAGTCTCAACCATACATGTCAATGTATTCAATCCTTTGTCTCTTAGCTTTTAGCGATGATCTCATGCTTGAAGTGGCACATCGAAAACATGTTGTATCCTCCTTGACTTGTATTTGTACCTTAGTATAATATTGCAGTTTCTTGTAGTTTTGTCCTTGTGGTGCAGCACCTTTTCGTGATAAGCAGCGGCCGACTTAACAAAAGCACACATCGTTCCTGTGAGTGCTTGTGACGGAGGCAGTCTTGTGACTGTTGTACAACATCCAATATCATCGATGGAAAACAATGAGTCCCAGAGTACTTGTAGCCCAGAGTGCAAATGTAACCCCACAAAATTTCAAAGAACTTCATGTATAAGGATTTGGTCCGGTTCTATCAGTATCATGTAGGAAAATTTCCGACTCACTTTGTGAGGATCATTAACTATTTTGAAATGTATATTTCTTAATTCCATTAATAGCCCAATCATTTATTGAATTTTGCATCATTACCATTTTGCCAAATTAGAAGTGCAGTATGTTTTGCAAGGGATACAATTGACATTAAATGAATAACATGAGAGTAGTGATTGAAAGAAGAAAACCCTGCTGCTGGATGGAAGAGGAATGCACCAGTCTTTTTTGTTTTGTGAAGTTCAGGATTTTTTCCTACTCTTGAAAGACATGTCCGATTCATATTTCTAATGTCCTGACAGGCAAAGGAAATTTTCCTACCCTTTTAAGTACACTGACTGTAGTTCGTTCAATTATCGCTGCCAGGAGCGTATGCTCTAAATTTGAGAGACTTGTTGCCAGCTAGGTCAGTACTACCGACCAAGTGCCACAACCACGGTGTGTTTTGCAGTGCGGGTTGCACCATGGCTTTTCCCGTCTACACAACCTCAGGAACAATGAAAGATGCATGCTGGTTTGCTCATAATAATGGTATATGGCGGAGCTGAAGCTGCATTGGCGAGCAAAAGGGCGATGCTCTACATTCAGAAGTATTCAATTACGCAAGACAATGTCCTGATTGTTTTGATGGTGTTGCATTTTACTAAACCCTAACCATATAACCCTAAACTACTAGAAACACCTAACTATAATATGTTATGATAATTGAACACAAATATGTCAATTTAGATTATGATTCACCGCTGCTGCTGTTGCTGATTGTGGTATTGCTGCTGCTGCTGCTGCTGGTAAGGTGGTTGCTGTTGTTGCTGCTGCTGGTTGTTGTTGTGGTGATGGTGCTGCTGCTGAAGTCTAGCAAGGTGCTGCTCAACTGGAGGAGGAGGCCCAGGCTGCTTCTGGTGCCTATAACGACAGCTAGGGCCATTGGGGCAAAACCCGAGTTTGTACATGTTGCATTCGCGGATAGCATCGCTGCTGTGCTTGTAGATGCAGTCTGCTTCACGGCACTCACCGAAACGGAGGAAAAACTGGCAAAGGGGCATGCGCGACTTATCGAATTGGTGGAGGAAGACGCACTCGGTGCCCTTCATGCACAGTCCCTTGAGCCAGTACTTGCATACCGTCTGCCTGAATCGGTGGTGCTGCTGCGGTGGTGCTGTGGCACCCGCAAACGTCGCTGCTGCAGGCGCTGCTGCGTCCTCGAAGTCGAATTTCAGATCGTCCATTTTGCCCTAAAATTTTAGGGCTCTTCCTGCCTTGTACGGGGTGGGAAGTCCTTTGTTCGACTTTTTTAAAGGAAATCGTTTCTGCGAAACATACTTTTCGAAATGCCAATCCCGGAGTTTGGAGTATATGTGAATGAGGTTCGAGATGAGCTGCTTAGCAACATACTCTGATTGTCCATGATGATCTCACGAAACAAGCGCAAGCTTATCTACAGATGTATTGCTTGAGGCTCTTAGAAGTAGATTTATTCAAGATTCAAGAAATTTTTTTTTAAATGCATTTAATTTTGTCGGAAAACAAAAAGGTGACAAATTAAAGTGCGCCAAAATGCCTTATATATTTATTCATAAAAGCGGGTTTAATCCTTAGGGCACGTAGGGATGACGAAGCGCAAGGCTGCAATGGAGATAGACATGTTTTCCGACGATTTCGATGACTGCGTAACGCCACAAACAAAGGTACCCCGTAAAATAGAGGATGCCAGTGACAATTGGGACGATGCAAATAGCTACTACAATTACCGCGCAGGCGAGGTGCTAAACGATAAGTATGTGGTAGAGTCTTTGCATGGTAAAGGGGTTTTCTCAACTGTGGTGCTTGCAGTCGATATGAGCAACTGTAACAAAGTTGCCATCAAGATTATCAGAAACAACCAGACCATGCAGAAGGCTGGCAAGAATGAGCTCACTGTGCTGGAGAGGGTTCAACGTCCCGGTTGCGTGACCCTATTTTCCAGCTTTACGTTCCACAACCATCTTTGCATGGTCTTTGAACCTTTACATATGAATGTCCAACAAGTGCTAAAACAATCCAGGGTGGGAATGACTCTTGAGATGGTTCAGTCGTATGCTCGTCAGCTTCTCATTGCCCTGGAGCACCTTCGCTCTTGTGGGGTTTTGCACTGTGACATTAAGCCCGTTAACCTCATGGTTGACGAGTCGATGAAAATCGTCAAACTTTGCGATTTTGGCTCCGCGGTACTCATTGACGGGAGTGAAAATCCGAACGACAGCGTTATTGCTGTCATTGGTGATAGGTTTGAAGTTACCACCCCGCATGTTGGTACTCCCATCTATAGGGCACCAGAAGTTATCCTTGGGTCGCAACTCAATCGAGATTCCTGCCATGCTATAGATATGTGGTCATTGGCGTGCAGCTTATACGAAATGTATACAGGGAAGGTGCTTTTCGAAATAAGTGGCCAAACAACAGATTGCCACAAGGACTTGTTAAGACTGCATGCGCACATAAGAAGAGGAAGTTCGTTCACTCAGAAAATGCTGAAAAAGTCGAGGTTTGCAAACGAGCATTTTGGACCTGATCATAAGCTTCTTCAGGGAAGTGACAGGGCGAAAACCATGGACATCTTGGGCCTTATTGATATCAATTCTAGCCCGGACGACAATGCGAAGTTACTCAGTCAGTTCAAGCATCTTCTAAATGACATGCTAAACATCAACCCAGAGAGAAGATTAACCAGCCAACAAGCACTCAAGCATCCTTTCTTTGTTGGCGAAAGTGCCGCAGTTCAGAACTTGGACCCGCCCAAAGCCCTCAAATTTCTGCCACGATCTATTGCCATCTCTAAACCCTCCGTAATGTAGCTTCAAAATTTTCTAAACAAACTAGTTTATACATTTCGTTGTTTTTTCTTCTTCTTGCGATTTTTCTTTGCTGGACAATTTTCTTCTCCCCGCCCTTCTCCCTCACTCTCTGTATCTGTTTCTTGAGATCTCATATTCCCTTTCTTGAATTCCTGCAGTATTGGGCGGAGATTCTCAAATGCGGTAACAAGGTCCTCCACGGACCTAGCCCCACTCGCAGTCACATTTCCACTCATGTGGACACAAAACTTCACTCTGGGTTCGTCCATCTGATAGAAAACAGCTGGGAAGATTTCAGGCTCATACTGGGCATCATCTGGATATGCAGAGCTGAAAATTTCCAATCTAATAGGGAACTTAAAGTCGTACACCCCAGCAACATTCTTCACCTTAAAGTTGCTAAACTCAACAGGAAAGCCCACCAGCTGGATGAGTTTAGCACACTTCATTGCTGCCAGTCTAGCGAGCTTTTCGCCTTTTGTACCTGTGATCACTAATCTTCCCTTGCTGTAAATATTAGCTGTTGATTTAGGATCGCAAAGCTTCATCATGACTACGTCGAATCCGAAAGCTCCATCGCGAGGATTGAACTCCGTATTTCTGGTGTGCGTTACAAGCTTCACAAGATCAATCTTACATCCAAGGTCTACGGTAGCCAAAACATTTGTGATGGTAGGCTTGTCCGGCTTGTCCATTAGTTGCGTTTCATATAAACGCGTTACCGTATGTCCTGTCAAAATTTTGCCTCCGACTGTGAAACGTAGGCCTTCTCAAAATTTGCAAGGACATGACCACTTCTACTTCAACCCTAAAGTGTATGGGTCACTAGCGTACGTCGCGTCTTTCCATTTTGTAATATTATCTATCTGACTGTCTTTTAAATTTTTTTTCCGGTTTAAAAGGCCAGGTATTCTTGGTTTATCGTCTATGGAACCAGCGTTTACACTTATATAAAAAGCCAGTTTCTTGTTCTTATGTTTTTGTTCCGTAACCGATTTAGTGAAAAGTTCGAGCAACAAAAAAATGTATCTTAGTGTATCATAAACTTGTTTGGGTTTACGCTCGGGTTTACGTTAAATGATCGTAGGACGTAGAACGCCGGCTTTCAACGTGGCTTGCCTCCACATATACCAAGTGCCACCTAAAATGTGGCTACCGCATGTGGCCACGTGCCAAGTGTGGTGCTTACCATGGTGAACCTCTTTGCTACAAATTTGGAGATTGTGGCGGTACTTGTGTGTTTGTTAGACGTGCTCAAGCTCAAGAAGCTCTTCTTTCAAGCTTCTGTTGCTAATAGTGAAGAGTGAATCGAAGAAATCAATGGCATCTCGCAGTTTCCTTCGTCCATTGGCATGTATGCTGTCGAGGTGAGAATTTGATGGTTTTTACAAGAAAACATAGGTACATTGTTTAAATTCTGCAGAAGGCAGCGTTGCTATGGGTTCTTTACTGCCGCTGAGCGATGCCAAGGTGGAGGTGCAGCTGCAGCGACGCAGCAGCCTGTGAACTTTGGAGCAGAGGGCATCAAGCCTCAGCCAAATCCCCAGGCGAAACAGCAAGTCGCAGGGGAGGGCCCTCCTACTCCTGACGACGGAACGCAGCCCAAGACGATTGGAGACGTAAGTATTTTGCATTGTGAAATCAGTCCTCTAAACTCGTTTTCTTTCAGGCACTTGAAGAGGCGGCCAAGAAAGGTGCAGAAAAGCCTTTGGAGATGAAGGATGTTAGAACTATTCAGAGTGCTGAGGCCCGTGCAACGGGAGCACCTGCGGGTGTACTTGGCGGCCCTGCACAGTTTGCTTCCAATCTCAAGGACGGACGCGGGCCTGGGCAGGGGGTTGAAAACCCCACGCTTGGTGACGCACTCAAGGACGCCAAGCAGCACATGCCCTTTGATAAGGTGGCGACGGACCGTGATGCTCAGCGTGTGGAACAGGCCGAACAAAGGAATGATCCGCTTGGCCAAGTCGACCCGTTCGGTGTTGCAGCTGCAGTGAGGGAGGCTGCCGAGCACAATGTTGCCCATGGCTTTGTGCCTCCAGGGTCGAGCTCCCCTGCACCTGGCCTGGGCTCCCGGGTGCCTGGTGCTGGACGGACCTGACTGTAAAATTTTCTTGAAGAGGTTTTAGTTAATAAGAAAATGAAAGGTTTCGATATTTAAAATGTACATGTAAAATTTCATCATCAGTTTTGCATTGCTTACCTTCCCTCGATCCATTTCTCCTGCCCAGAAAGTACACGTAGATAAAAAACAGATATTGCACTAAGCTACAGTATGATCACCTCCCAAGAGCCATGTAGGGCACGTCGTGATAGAGTTGTTTATCCGTCCGAAGTTTCAATCGTACTAAGCATACGTCAATTTCTCACCAGCAGAAATGTTGTCATAATCCAAAATTCTCTTCACGTTCTACACCATAGACAGCTCAACCCTGAGTACCAGAGCAAACATGGTGTCTGCAAGATGCTTGCGCAGGAGTTTTCGCTTTCTGTGTGCATAGCTGACTCAGACCTGGAGCTTCGTGGGTACCAAACGCCTCTTATCCACCATCTCCTTTGCGGATGATCGTGTTTATTTCCGTTTATTTGGACGTCGAAGATGAGAACGGTCTTATCTTGGAGTATCTATTATCTTGGATGATCTCTTTCGTGTATCTCGTGAGTTTGCATCAGTGTCTTGAGCTGGACAGCTGTTTTATTCTCAGCATGACGGCTGAATATATATATGCTACATTATTTTTTCGGTATCTTTTACCCTTCGTTTCTTGCCCAAAAAATCTGAGTGTGACGTTTCATTATTTCTCCGAGGTGCCTGTTGATCGTAAATAATTTCGTTAAAATTAAAGTGTACTAGTTATATTGTTGTTTAAAAATTATTTAGACATTTACTTTCAGCGATCGGTGCCCGCAACCATCGTCGCCCGGCGGCCGGGTCATGTGTCAAGCTATAGGTTTACAATAAAAACTTAAATATATATATAATAA
>LDJE01043006.1:0-10737 GCA_001021135.1 Selaginella kraussiana
CTGCTTGCGTTTTGGTAATGAAATTGGGATGATTTAAAATTAAACGATTTTTTTTTATAGTGTGTTATGTTTGTGGTAGCTCCGCCGTTGGCCTTTGTTAAGACCGACGGACGGGAAGCCCTTGTTCGTTCCTCTCTTCCCTTCTCTCGACAAAGCCGCGAATAGATGGCAAGCGCAGCAGCGATGGCGGCATGCAGCAGCAACAAGGGCGTGCCGGCGTGGGCAGGCGAGCTGAGCCCAGCCAGCACGAGGAGGGAGGCATGCGTCGCCGTGCGCCAGTCCTCTTCCTCCCTCTTCCGAGCCCTTGTCAAGCGGAGCAATGGCAGATCTCTCCCTGTTCTCGCCTCCAAAGCCGACGGGGGAGCAGTCCTGGAGCTGGAGACGGACCCGCCGAGCAACAACGGAGCAGAAGTGAGCAGGATTTCGTCGGGCATTGAGGTGGACAGCGTGAGCGAGGCGGAGCTCAAGGAGAACGGCTTCAGGAGCACTCGAAGGACCAAGCTGATTTGTACCATAGGCCCCCAGACATGCAGCTTCGAGCAGCTGGAGGCCCTGGCCATGGCTGGCATGAACGTAGCCAGGCTCAACATGTGCCATGGCACCCGCGACTGGCACCGAGCCGTCATTCGCAACGTGAGGCAGCTCAACGAGATGAAGGGCTACTCGGTTGCTCTCATGATGGACACGGAAGGCAGCGAGATTCACATGGGCGACCTCGGCGGTACCACTCAAAAGGCCGAGGTAGGCAAATTTACGTGACGGTCGGATTGTATGCGTTTTTGCAGGATGGGGAAGAATGGATCTTCACTGTTCGCAAGTTCGATGGTACCCGTCCCGAGCGTACGGCTTCGGTGAATTACGATGGCTTTGCTGAAGGTGAGTTCTCGTTTACTGTTGTTGCATTCATTCATTGCATGCAGACGTGCGAATCGGGGACGAGCTGGTTGTCGACGGTGGCATGGTTCGCTTTGAGGTGGTTGAGAAGATTGGCCCTGATGTCAAATGCCGCTGCATCGACCCTGGACTTCTGCTCCCTCGGGCCAACCTCACCTTCTGGAGGGGTGGACGTCTTGTTCGTGAGCGTAATGCCATGCTCCCCACCATTTCTCCCAAGGTACGTGCCACCCGAGTCCGTGTGTGTTTTTAGTGTTCTATGATTCTCCCCAGGATTGGTTGGACATCGACTTCGGAATCGCCGAGGGTGTTGATTTCATCGCAGTGTCCTTCGTGAAAACGCCGGACGTTCTCAAGCACCTCAAGAGCTACATTGCGTCGAGGTCCCCCAACGGGTGAGCGAGCCCGTATCCTTATATGCTTACTCTCGGTACTCATTTCTCTTTCTCCACATGGTCCAGGCCTATCGGAGTGTTCGCAAAGATTGAAAGCTGCGATTCCCTCAAGAACTTGGAAGACATCATCCGCGTCTCGGACGGAGCAATGGTGGCAAGAGGCGACCTCGGGGCTCAAATACCTCTGGAACAAGTCCCATCGGTGCAAAAGGAAGTTGTACGCCTGTGCCGCCAGCTGAACAAGCCTGTCATTGTGGCTTCTCAGCTGCTCGAGTCGATGATCGAGTATCCCACCCCAACTAGAGCCGAGGTCTGCCTGTGGTTACACCTCCTCCTTGCTAACAACAAGTGACAGGTGGCCGACGTGTCGGAGGCTGTCCGGCAGCGTGCGGATGCGTTGATGCTGTCGGGAGAGTCAGCAATGGGCCAGTTCCCCTTGAAGGCTCTCAGCGTCTTGAGGACCTGCAGCTTGCGCATCGAGAGGTGGAGCCGGGAAGAGAAGCGCCACGAATCGATGCGCCTCATGAAGTTGGCTCAAACACCTTCGGAACGCATCTCGGAGCAGATTTGCAACTCTGCCGCTCAGATGGGTAATTATTAATCTCGTCATCTCTTCTAAAATGGCTAATTGTAATGCAGCCAACAATCTTGAGGTGGACGCCATCTTTGTGTTCACGAGAGATGGTCATATGGCCTCGCTGCTCTCACGTTGCAGACCCGACTGCCCGATTTTTGCCTTCACCGACACGACGGGCGTGCGTCGTCGTCTCAACTTGCAGTGGGGGCTAATCCCCTTCAGGATCGATTTGACGGGGGACAGCGAGGCCAACATCCTTCGCACATTTTCGCTGCTGAAAGCCCGTGGCATGATGAAGTCGGGAGACCTCATCGTTGCCGTATCGGACTTGTTGCAGTCGATCCAGATACGGAGAATACACTGAAGAACTTGAGCCCGGCATTGCATGCCCGAGAATAAGGGAATGAAATACAAGAGAAGCATATTTCTTTTTTCTCTTTGATGGAATATATAAAAAACAATAGAAACAGGGATAAGATACGAAAATGATTGGATGTGTGTTACGAACAAAGGCAGAGGGGTGAAGATGTGTTAAAAATCATACTAGGAACTTCTAGCGTAGAGTAGTAGTGTATCTCTTTCTCTTTCGCTCTCGTTGATGGGCTGTTGTTGTAAATTGCTGCTTGGAAGTTGAGATTGAAGAGGAAGCACTTGATTGTCTCACCCTAATCCTTCTTGGCCTGTTTGTTGATGAGAGACTTGTGAATGTGAGGGATGACACCGCCACCAGCGATGGTGCCCTTGATCAACGTGTCCAGCTCCTCGTCTCCGCGAATGGCCAGCTGCAGATGCCTCGGCGTGATCCTCTTCACCTTGAGATCCTTGCTCGCATTTCCCGCCAGCTCCAGCACCTCCGCCGTCAGGTACTCGAGAATGGCAGCCGAGTAGACTGCGGCGGTTCCGCCCACACGGCCATTGGCAGTCACACGGGACTTGAGCAGCCGATGAATCCTGCCCACGGGGAACTGCAACAACGAGCTTAAGGCCCAAACCCTAGCAAGCGAAGCTCACCTGCAGCCCTGCCCGCGACGACTTGGAGATGGGCTTCTTCTTGTCCTTGTCCGCCGCCGCCGCCGCTGCTGCCGCAGCTGCTGCTGCAGCGGATTTTCCGAGGAGCCCCTTGGCGCCCTTGCCCCCGCCCTGCCCGCTGCCTCCGACCACCATCTCTTTTCCTCCCTCGCGCGCGCGCGCGCACAGACCCTCTCCTTCTCAAACGCGCGCCTCCGCCGCGAACAAGAATGTGGTGAGCGCGTAAAGAAAACACTGGCCTTCTCTGGCCCTCTCTCTTTCTCTCTCTTCACTCCCGGAGGGGGAATTTCTTTGAAATGTTTTTTTTCTTTTGGGGGCCGGATCGCCACGTGAACGGTGCAGATCTCGTTACGACCAAAAGTTCCAAATATCGCGATCGAACTTTGGCCTGATGATTAATGAATGGAATTGATTTAACGCCCAACTTGGCGGCTCGACAAAGAGTAGAGTTGGGCGATGGTGTCCTCCACAAGCCTTTTAAAGATCATACATTCCAGGACCAATGCCACCCTCTCAACCTCGAAGCTCGCCGACGCCTCGTCTGACCATGTTAGCAGCTCAATGTCATTGCTTAGATCGATCTTCTCCACTGCCCCGTGCCGACCGTCGTCTGCTGGTTCTAGTTCGGTCTTGCTCCACAGTGCTCGCACAACTTTGCTTCTCGGCCTTTCTTTCCTGGTGACATTGCTGCACTTACTCACGTCTGAAAGACAAAATCAATCAAGTGGCTTAGTAAAACTAAGTACTAGCATACCTTCGTAATCCTCACTTGAACCTGGGGAGCTATCATTATTATTATCAAGGACGGACACAGGGCTTGGCTGCTCGCTGTCTTGGCTAACAACAGGCTTAACTTGCGGGCTTGGGCAAGGGATCTGCACTACGCTTCTGCTGAGATTGCACGCCTCCTCCACCTGAACAGCCGCAACCGGTGAAGACTGAAAATGAATCGGCTAACTCACCGTCAAATGCCGTGGACCAAAACACGTTTTTGCACGCACCCGGCTTGCTGCTGCATGTCTCGGAGGTGAAAATATTGGTGTCCCGCCATCGGAGTTGCATCGCCTGTGCATTCGTGAAGGCCTTTGTGGTGATGCTAGGGAAGTGGCTCTACCAGTGCTCGTGTCCGAGTAGTACCGATGAGGGTAACCCCAACTCTGCTCCTGTCGCATTGGAACTTTCAGAATGTGATCCACAGACTTTGCTCGAACGTGCCCAACAAAATCGTGCTTGTTGACGGAATGGAAGTCCCTGCTGGGAGACCTGCAGTAGAAGGGCATCGTCTTCATGTCTCTACCCCTGCTCATGCACAAGAGCCGCTTTTTAAGCTGCATGACGGCTTCGATTCTCTCCAAAGCCCTGTCGCACTGCATCAAGTGATCCTCCATCTCGTCCAGGAACTCCTGAGTGTGTCTTTGAGTCAAGGAATCTCTTCTAGGACTCGCTCGTTCCGGTGTTCTAGTCCATTTCTGTTGCTCTTCTCTCTGCATAATTTGTTGCTTGTTCTTTGGGGAATTTGCAGTATGCATCTCGTCCAAGCCCATGAGACGCGCAATGACATTTGACGATGGTGATGCACTGGTCGATATGGACCTCCTTGCAGGTGTAGAGCAAACCACCGGACTGGAGGGCTCGGGTGCATCATACACCTCCTTGGTCTTCAGCGCATCCTCGAAATGAGCAAAGTGCTGCTTACCGCTCAAAGTCGTGCCACTATCCTCCCCCTTGCTATTTGCTCTGGACGTCGAAGAAGGCTTCTTGCGCAACATCCGGACGAGATTGAGTGGAGAGGACCATGACGATTTCTTGCTGGACTTGGGCATCACCAATGTCGACACGGCTGAAGATGAGCTCAGCTACTGGAGACGAGCCAAGCCTCACAGGAACTGTAGTACTGTTCGGCTTAACCCAGAGGAGGAGCAGCTTTACAGGTTGCTCAACAGAGCAGCGAAAGTGATGGGTGCCATCAAAAACCGGTGGTAGTGGTCATGGTGTTTCCGCTGGTTAAACTTAAGCTTATATGTGTTACAAGTAGGACAGCAAGATTTGGCATATGTTTAATCTTTCATCCTGCAGTGACTGCCGCACTGAAAGCTCGTCGTGGTCACCACCATTTCATCTGGATCATGGTCGGACGGAGCCATTTGGTTCCATAATTGTATGGACAGCCACGCGCGTTCACTTTAGTTACTCTCGAGCTCTGCGAAAGTTCCATACCTTCCTTCCTCCACCTGTTTGGGTTTCCGTGCCCCCAAAGTCCAGGCGAATCTCTCTCTGCTTTTTAGTAACCGGTCGACCTGCTGTCTAAACGATCGAGTGGATAGCTTTGATCTCACACAAAGCCCGTCGAATATCTGGCTCCTCGTATAGAACCGCTGGGTCGTCTAGTTCGTGTGCACGACTCTTCTCCCCGAGGAGTCCCCGGAAGGTATCAGCGATACTGTGGGAAAGTGATTCCAAGTTGTACCCTCCTTCCAGAAAGAACACACACCTCCCCTTGCAAGTGTCTTCAGCTAGTTGTTTGATACCAGCTGCAAGATCATAGTAAGTTGCTGTAGTGAACTGGAAGCTGGCCAGTGGATCCAGAAAGTGGGCGTCATATCTGCAACGAGTTACGAGAGAATGATCATTTTAACAGAAGCTTGTGCATTTCGCAAAGCTCACCCGGCAGACACGAGAATAATATCAGGCTTAAATCTGTAGCAGCTCGGAGCTATCACTTCCTCGAACACGGTTGCCATGGACTTGTGACCACACCCTCCCGGTAACGGTAGATTCAAGGTAGTTCCTTGGCCGCCACCTTTGCCAACTTGTCTCAATTTTCCCGTTCCCGGATAGCTACCTTCCTATACAAAGAGACTTTGGTGCTATGCAACATAGCAAACGAACCTGGTGAGTAGAAAGGAAGAAAACGTCGGGATCATCGTAGAAGGTATCATGGGTACCATTTCCATGGTGGACATCAAAGTCAATTATAAATACTCGCTTGAGACCATGAACCCGTTGTGCATATCGAGTTGCAACAGCCACATTGCCAAACACACAGAAGCCCATTGGACCGGCCGGAACCGCATGATGTCCCGGTGGCCGAATCAACGCAAAGCCAACAGGTGCGGGTTCCAAGTTGTTCGAACCCAAAACCACGGCATCTACAAGTGCCAAGCTCGCGCCTGCTGCCACTAGAGATTCCTGGTAAGTCTGAACAACGGGTAACGAGTTATATGAGAAAACTGCCCGCTTGTTGTACTCACATATCGGGTTGCATAGGTTGGGCCTGTACTTTCTATGAAGATGAGACCATCAGATGCAGCTCTGCTCATCGCCTGTGAATCAAAGGTATAAAAGAAGCAATTTTCAGATGCAAGGAACCTTTTCAAGGCCTTGGACGTAGCCCAAAGAGTGGACTGCAGCAATGTCCTCCTTGGTTGCAGTTTTAAAATTTACCAGTCTCTGCACATCTCTTCCCCGCTTCTGTGGGAAGATAGAGCACTTCATGTTTACTAAGCCAAAATGATTACCTCGGAAGTGAGTTCAGCTTTGGCAAGGTGTTGTAGCACGGCCGGAACTCTAGCGCTGCATTCGGGATGGCCTTCCTGGGAGGAGATTATATCCACATCTAACATCTATCGTGAAAAGTTTACCTTGTTATGTCCGATGGCAGGAGCCGAGCAGTAAATGAGGCGGGGCTGCTCCAGTGCTGTTTCTGCCTGTGCTTTAGGTCGTTCTGCTCTTGGTCGGCCAGCATAAGGAAAATGCGGGGGCCTTGGAGCAAGCCACGGGCCTGGCAAAACACTGGCAGAATGTGACAAGGCCCTCATCGATCTCATGAAGACCTAAACAATTCGAATTACCTCATGTGCATGCATTCTTTCTCGTGCAAAGCTCCCCTCATGTCGCTATTGACGCAACAGAACAGCAGACACAAGCACGAGAACTGAAGTAAAAATGGTCAAGCCTGTATGTATATACTTGTTTTACCAACACTTGGTGGAGTGTGCTACTATAAAACACTCGCCTGCACGGGGATCCGAGATTTTAGTAAATGCTCCATTTTGTGATACTGGATTCATTTGTCGGAGTTTCAGCCACCGTCTCTGCAAGAATGAGCAGGCAAGATGGTGGTGGTGGCTGGTGTTTTTCTACTCTTGTTTCCTGGAGCTTCCACTAAGTTGAAGCCTACAGAAGCACTGCTGCAGCTCTTCATCGTTTCTCTGCTGCAATGGTATGGTACTTATGTTTCATTTCGATCACTACCATATGTTTCTTTGCAGTTGTTCAAGTGGAAAATGCCCTGCTTGCACTTTCATATTCCTTGGAAGGCCTACACTCCAGGTATATGGTTCATTCGTTCATTCTTGTAGCTGCCGGCTATTACCAGATTTGCATCATTCTCTGGAGAAGAAAAGAGAGATCCCCAAGCAATGGAGCAGGCCGAACGAGAAGATACAGAATCCAGATAATACGGACGGCTTGTTACCACCAGCCAAGAGCATTCCAACATGTATTAACTCCACAGAGTTTGCAACTGAACTCAAGCAGGCTGTTCGGACAAATGTGTGTGAGAGTTTCAACGGAGAGGAGGAAGAAGCCAAAGACCGTAATGCCTGCAAGGTATTCCCATCATTTCAAGCTAACGCGAGCAAAGCAGCGCAGGAACGAAGCTCCTGTGCTCAAGAGCAGCAACCGGTTGTCCCGGACAGTGAGGCTGATGGTGAACCCCTTCAAGTGACCCGGCATCTAAAGTGCATCTTCACCGTCTTCCCGTGGAAATGCAAATGGAGATGGCCAGGTTGGAGCAGCTCTTGCAGATATAAAAGCAACAAGAGGTCCGCCAGGTCTCGTGGCACCTGTCGAACCAGAAAGGTGTGTGTATTTCACATCCCGCAGTTTGCGTTTAATATACTAGGTTGGCAGATGCTCATCAAGTTTCGAAACAAGGTTTGTATATCCTGTCGGCTCAACGCTAAGGACACCATACCGGAGGCCTCCGCTGACGTCCAAAACATGACCAGCAGTGCACCGAGTGCCGCTTCTACCGCTACTACCACTGGTACTACTAAGACTACTACTTCCAGCAGCACCACGACTGCTGCACCAGTTGCGGCACAAGAGGGTTGCATCAAAGGAGGAGCTTTCCTTGAGAGGGCACCGAGCAGCGACGTAGACCCAGAATACTGGATCAATACGGACAATGACTGTAAGTTTATCTTGAAACACATGATGATGAATGTTACGTTGCCAATGTGCAGATGTTGTACTTGTTGTGAGCAGCAGTAAACACGAAGAAGAGAACCCGGGGAAGGAGTAAAAGGTAGTATGTAAATAGAAAAAGTGAAATTGCGGGGCGGAATTGAATGTTGGAAGGGTGGGTGCCCCGGTCAATGATAGAAGGCCGCCTGCGTTGGGAAGTCGAACATAGTTGCCAAGGATGCCGAGTATGCCCGGCAAAGGGCATTCCAAGGGTGTGATTCCAGGAGCCCTCATGGCAAATCACTGCATTTCCACTGAACGTGTAGTAGACTCCTTCCCGTAATCGTACCCATGGTAAGCTGTGGTTAGACCAACGTGGGCCACGTGGGCTAGTCCGAGGTCAAACGTGAGCGCCCGCCCCAGCCGGGTAGGTGGCCGCGACTGTCGCCGAGCTGCGGAGAGAGAATGACGACGCACTACAAAGCCGCATTTTCGTCGCGGACGACCTTGGCCCTCCTCTTGAGTGTGCGTGGTCCTATTGGCAAGCAGCAACCAGCATTCCTCATCGTTTCTTCACATATCCGGCAGTGCGCGCTTGTGGAAGGCATTGGAACATGACTGGAATGGCGGCGGCTGAGGAGCACATTTTCAGATCCAAGTTGCCGGACATCGAGATCCCGGACAATGTGACGCTGGCTAGCTATGTTCTGGAGCGTGCCTGCTCCAGCGAGTACGGTGACAAGGTCTGTCTCATTGACGGAAGCACGGGCCAGGAGATGAGCTACGCCGAGGTAGAGCTGGCTTCGCGCAGGGTCGCCGCTGGCCTGAACAAGCTGGGCGTGCGCAAAGGGGATGTTGTCATGCTGCTCCTGCCCAACAGCATTCACTTTGTGCTCCTCTTTCTTGGTTGCGCGCAGCGGGGAGCGGTGGCGACCACTGCCAACCCCCTCTACACGCCCGCCGAAATCGCCAAGCAAGCCGCCGCATCCGGCGCGAAGCTGGTCGTCACACAGAAGGCATACGTGGACAAGCTTCGCGCCGGTGATGGCTGCGGCATGATCATCGTCACGGTGGACGATGCACCCATGGATGGTTGCCTTCACGTCTCGCAGCTCACGGGCGCTGACGAGCTGGAGGTGGAAAATGAGGAGATAGACTGCAATGACGTTGTGGCGCTCCCGTTCTCATCGGGTACAACGGGCCTGCCCAAGGGAGTCATGCTCACGCACCGTTCCCTGGTAGCAAGCATCGCACAGCAGGTGGAGGGGGACAACCCCAATCTCTACATGGCGCCAGAGGATGTCGTGCTCTGCGTACTTCCAATGTTCCACATATACTCGCTCAATTCCATCCTCCTTTGTTCCTTGCGCGTTGCTGCCACCATTCTCATCATGCCCCGCTTCGACCTGCAAGCGCTGCTGCGCCTCATCGTCAAGTACCGCATCTCGGTGGCGCCAATCGTGCCACCCATTGTGCTCGCGCTCGCCAAGGATCCGTTCGTCCTGGAGTACGACCTTTCCTCCATTCGGTTGGTGCAATCAGGCGCAGCTCCCCTAGGAAAGGAGATCGAGGACGCATTCCGCGCTCGCCTGCCCAACGCAGCCATTGGTCAGGTATTCAGCCCGTTTTTTCAAATTTTCACCACGGGCCTTGGCGCCAACTGACCTGCGCAGGGCTATGGCATGACTGAGGCAGGGCCGGTGGTGGCGCTCAGCCTCGCCTTCGCGAAGAAGCCTTACTCGGTTAAGCCGGGATCTTGCGGCACCGTCGTACGGAATGCAGAGGCAAAGCTGGTCGACCCAGAGACCGGCGTGTCTCTTCCACGCAACCAGGCTGGAGAGATGTGCATCAGAGGTCCACAGATCATGAAGGGTATGTTGTGTATATGCAGTGCTATATGTCGACGTTGCATTCTTTCAAACAGGTTATCTCAATGATCCCCAGTCTACTCGAGCCACCATTGACAAGGAGGGCTGGCTGCACACAGGTGACGTTGCCGTTATTGACGACGACGAGGAAGTGTTCATCGTAGACAGAGTCAAGGAGATCATCAAGTACAAAGGCTTTCAGGTACTTTTTGAACCTGTATTGTACACCATCATATTCCGTCCACCAACAGGTTGCTCCCGCGGAGCTGGAGGCAATGCTCGTCTCCAACAATGCCATCGCCGATGCAGCTGTTGTTGCGTGAGTAGACTGTCGTGTAGAGTTGATAGAACATTGCTCCTTTTTGCAGCAAACAGGACGATCTTGCGGGAGAGGTTCCAGTGGCATTCGTTGTTCGGGCGAATGGCTCGGACATAACCGAGAGCGAGATCAAGAGTTCCATTGCCGGCCAGGTAAAACTAGCGCCACATATCTGTACGTGACTCCCGTGGTGTACATGTAGGTGGTATTCTACAAGAAGATACACAATGTCTACTTCGTGGATTCAATCCCAAAAAATCCATCTGGAAAGATCCTGCGCAAAGTGCTTCGAAGTAGACTCACGACTTGTGAGGCCTGAAAGGAGGGGGCTTTGCTTCTTCTTTCGTATACACGACCTTCCTGCGTCGTTGTAGTAGTATCTATTACTTTATTTTTTACTTGTTCCGATTCTTCCTCATGGGGAACAAGGACGAGTGCAAGCCAGCAAAGCAAAGCAGATGATGA
>LDJE01043087.1:0-11039 GCA_001021135.1 Selaginella kraussiana
CCACGAAAAAAACCAACAAAATTGAATACATCACAAAATGCCCGAAAAATACACGGCCGCGAAGACAATACATACCTTGAGCCAGGAAGGGACGTTGCTCTTGTAGCCAGTCGCAAAGATGACCGCATCATAGTCCTCATGTGTCTTGTCAACAAAGGCAGCCCCGGTATCCGTCAAAGACTCGATCGCAGGCCGAACCTGAAACCCAAACCATGACGCTGGGTTCACCATGGTAACACCGTAACACCGTACCTTGATCTCGCCAGCCTTGATCCTGGAATATGTTCCGACGTCGAGGACAGGCGTCCTCCCACACTTGGCCTTGAGCTCCATGGGCCCGACCTTGGGCCTCTCGATGCCGAAACGGGCCGTGTTCCCCATGGTTGCAATTGCGTAGGCGACGAGTAGACGATCGGTGAGCCAGACTGGAAAGTGCTTTAGGAGTCTCATTGCAACTGAGAAGGTGGAAAATCCAAACATCTCCCTTGGCAGAATATGAACCTGCAACGAGAGCACGGAATTCATAAGCAACTTTCGGCCGCAGAAATCACGCAACAAATCCAGCCCAAAGAAGAGATCGGAGTCCGATGTAGCAGCCCGATCTCGGACTTACATATCGGACTAAGATATACATACATATATACAAAAAACAGCCAAGAAACATCAACTAACACCACCGTATAGAAATACGAACGAGCAAACTCACTGAACTCGGAGTACTCACCGGACTGCGGACTACAATTGTTGGGGACGCATTGTGATGTACCAAGTCGAGTGCAATCTCCATACCCGAGTTGCCGGAACCGACTACGAGCACCTTCTGTCCGGCGAAAGTGGCCCCGTTCTTATACTCCATGGAGTGCTTGATCGACTGCTTGAAGCTGGAAATCCCCGGGATGTCTTTGGGGACGGCCGGAAGAGCGTTCTCACCGGATGCAACCACAAGCCACCTTGTGAAGTACTCGCACTTGGAGGTCCGAACCCTCCAGACGGCGAGTCTGGGATCATACACAGCGTTGTCGACGCACTCGTTGAACCGTGGTGAGATCTCGAACTGGCTCGCGTAATTCTCAAGGTAGTCCACGAACTGCTGCCGCGAGGGGTAGAGCGGGAACGTGTCGGGGAACGGCGAGAATGGAAGCTCGCAGAAGTGCTTGGGGATGTGTAGGCGGAGACGATCGTAGGTCCAGTTCTGCCAGAGGGAGCCAATGCAGTCGCTCTTTTCGAGCACGAGAGAGGAAGTGATGCCGGCTTTTCGTAGGCAGGCGGCGGCCGCTAGGCCCGCTGGTCCGGCCCCGACTATGATCGCTCCGTCGATGAACGACCTCGGCAAGTGGTCCTCGGTCTCCGAGGAAGTCATGAACTTGAGCGAGTCGTAGGCCGAAGCTGCGGAGACTGCCGTGGAGGAGTCCATCACGATCTTGTTCAACCGGACTGTTGTAAGCAGCTGTTCTTCGTGTGTTGTAGCGTGCGGCGGCATCCCGCTCTCGCAGGGAGCTCCTGGAAGGTTAGCTTCCAGTATGGGGAGCAGCGCAGCTGTGAGGAAGGATCAAACACACGGGAGCTGCAGCTGAGGGGTGTGAGAAAATGCGAAGAACACAGACGCAAGAACTCACTCACACACGCACAAAGGGAGTACACTCGCTTTGCACAGTGGATGATTCTACAAGGACGATATCCAAGAGCAATTCCCCCGACAGAGCGACAATATATATAGATACACAAACCCCCCCACAACAACAACACACCTCACAACACAACAACAACCACAAGCAACAGCGGCAGCAACAGAATTAACTAAGATTAACCACGTTTTAATTAATGTAAATCACCACACTACAATTAAGGAAGTATTCCCTAGGTGAATATGCCTTAATCATGTATCCCTATACGTATATGTTAGGTAATCAATACTAGTGACACTTTATTTTGCCCTAACTCTGTATCCCTATACGTATGTGCAAGCTAATCAATACTAAAGTATGACAGTGACACTGTATTTTGCCCTAACTCTGTATCCCTATACGTATGTGCTGGCGTAGAATGCATACGAGCTCTCCTCTCTGGAGAATCAATGCACCAAACAACGAGAGCGATTCCGAGTTGTCCCACGGAATATCGTACCTGGAAAAATTGTATGGTTCTTGAAAATCATATGAATATTCTGCCGGCGGCGGCGCGTTGTACTACTCGCCTCTACCGTTTCCCTCCACCTTAATGCTTCCATGCGTCTTTGTGTAGTTGTAGTTCATTCAATTTCGTCCCCTTGGCTGACTTTTGATTCTCGTTTTATGGAAAACATCCTTTCCGTGCCGCCAGACGTTAGTTTCGCCTGCTAAGAACGAAAGTGAGGTTGTTAATCTCTGTATTAGCTGTTTTAATATGCTTAATGGAAAATATCGTGTTTAAGTACTTCTAAAGGAAGCATCCAAGTAGCTCCACGCTATTGACGTGACCATTAACACGTATTAACATGTTTCAATGCCTAAGACGTAAAATGATGAAAATGAGGACGATGACCTAATCTCAGTGGAGATTACGGAGGTGGTTAACCTCATCTTCATCATTTTACGTCTTACACGGCCGCGAGAATTTCATGTGACTTGAAGAGAGGACCGGCGGAAACGGTGGTAACGATGACGGGTGAACTACCGACGATGGATGGATGGATGGCTGGACGGTGAACAGGAGCGATGGGGATGGTGATTTTAACAAGGTCAGGTCAGGTATGTGCTAACCTCAGCACTAGGCCGCTTGTTGTTGTTCATTCAATGCGGAAATTCCCCTCCAATAGTGACAAGCTCTCGAGCACCACTCGCTATTCCTCCTCATCAAACACCCCATGCTCAATCAATCAACGCCAATGGAGATCATGCATTTGCTACACGCACCCTCAAATCCATCACACCCGTGATGAAAGATTTCGACGGATTTAAGAATTGACCCGAAGCACACATGACGTATATGTGTGTCTCTGCGTGTGTGGATTATGATCGTATATACATGTATATGAATTATACCATCACAATAATACCCACTTGAAACTACATGTGTGCGAGAGTTTATTATGAGTGTATTATAGCATCATAATACCCCTTCATACGCACCTTAAGTTGTAACAGCAACCATGGTAGCGACTCCTCCCTTGTGTGAGAGGGAGAGAGGGTTTGAGGTCCATCAATAAACCCTAAAACGTAGGCAAATTCCAAATGCATGAACGGGTCTATTGAAGTGTTAGGGCACAAAGTCAAAACGTTAGCGCATTGAATGCTCGCCTCCCCCAATCATATGTAATATATTTCGTTGACATGCTCTTTTGGCTGCATAATCATAATGCATATTCCCCAAATCCTCATCATGATGGCCTATACGCTTCCGTCCCGCCTACGGCCGTTATGTACGTAGCGACCGTATGCATGCAGGAATATGCAAACCCGTATTTCCACTCGACCCACATGGAGCATGTCCTCCGACATTCCATACATGAGCCATATGCATACATATCTTATCCATATAATGCGGGTGACCCCCAGCCAATGGGGTAATGCGGGACCCACGGGACGCATGGCCTCACATGCCCAATTGTCCCCGTTTGTCAATGCCTGGTGGTTGACGGGTAATGAAGTTGGGAGATGCCGCCTGGCAGCCGCCAGTCAAGGGCGGGGGAGTCTGCCATGTGGCACGTTCGGGGCTGCTGGATCGGAATCCCCACAATCCCTACCATCGACGCTGACGGGCGGCAACTGCCATGCATGGCCATGCTGCCCATCATCATCTCAACGGAAATGCCGGGATATTTGGCCCGTACGGACCCCGGCGCCGTGTACGGTACGGCAGCCCTAAACCGACTTCATTAAACCCTAAACCTTTAAAGCTCCGTCCGTTTTCCCCCGAGCATGCCTTGTGCATGCGGTGCATGAGCGCCTTTGCAGTTGGCGTGTGCGTTCGGGTTTTTGCATTTGTGGCTGCCGAATCTCGCCAGCGAAAAAACGGCAGCTCCCACTGGAGTGGAATCGTATCACCTTCACTCAACTCTTGAGGGTGTGAGTTTTTGTGTGAAGATAGACTATATATTCCAGATGTGCTTCTCGAGCGGCACAATCTAGCACCATGCTTGTTTGGGAAAGATTTTGACTTTGGCAACCTCAGAATTTTTCCTGCGGGGAGCATGGAGCAAAGATTGTGACAAGCATAATTTTCTGTAACATATGGTCCCCAAAGTCGCGACTTCTCAGAGTCTCGTGAGAGTTTGTGTGGGTGAAAGTGTACCAACACTGAGAGGAAAAAGAGTACGTGCTTGCCAATACAAAGTGCAACGCATATGATCTCGAGTATAATACACCTGCCTTGTACAAGTATTCAGATCTTGGATGATGTATTCTATTGTATACAAGCATTGTTATAGCCATGAATCATGGGAAATATGGCGCCAATTGGGGTGGATAACCAATAGCGAGCCCGCATTTGGCCGAAGGTGGTGGCCCAAAATCCCTACATGTCTAATGTAAAATGCATCGATCGGTGTGTCGTCACCTGCAAAAGGTGACGCCATCTTATGATGGACAATGATTTGGAGGGAATGCAATACATTTACCTATATACAACCTATATAGTGACAGGGAGGTGGTAGTGCTCCTCTGGAAAATGCATTCGGAACGAGAAAACGGGCCAGAAAATTTGGCAGAAAATTTGCAGTTGACAATGTAGTTCATGATCATCCATCATCAGCTGTGGAGTAGGCGTCTATCATTTGAGGTTGCCAGGACACAAAAGCAGGAGTGCATCCCTTGCTTGAAAGTTTGGTGAGGGGTTACCTGTACAACTGCTGTTCTTCCTGGGCTTGAATCGTACTCCAGTGTTTTTTTCTGGCTTTTGGTGCCGATGGAGAGTTCGAACCTCCTTCACCACCACGAAGGCTGCTTTCATGGGCTTTAACTTCCACAGCCAATCTGCCTGTGGAGCTTTTGCAGATTGGTTTTGTGTTCTTGTTGTGGGTATACGTATACTACCCCAGAGAACATCAGGACCAGCAGCCGGCCAGTTCGTATTGTGAGTGAAGTGAATGAAGCTTCTAAGCTTTTGCCAGTAGCCGAAAATTGCTTCAATATGTGTTAAGAAATCTCTATCGTGGTACTCTACCACTTGGAGCTTCTGAAAGTTGCTGCTCAACAACAGACGTCTCTTTAGCAGTGAAGTGTCACCTGAACTTGCACTCATGATTGTTTCCACATTTTTCGCTGAAAACAACCTTGGAACGAGAAGTTATATCATTGTATAAAACAATTTTATTTTCAGCGTATATTTATCCACTGTAACTTATTCAGACACTTATCTACTGCTGTGCACATTGCACTTGTGTATGCTCATCTTCGAGCTCTTCTTGCTGCTTCCTGCGTTGCTCTCGTATGTAATCTTCCATGTTTGCATTGCCTAAAGTAGTTTCTTCACAGGCTTCTAGCTCTGCCTTCGTCAAGTTGAGAGGAGGGCCGGGTGGCAAAACTGTCTCCAAGACTTTGAGCTGATCCATTCGGATGCTACCAGTTTCGGGGAACTCTACATTAAACTGGATGTACATGTTGCCATGTAGTACATTTTGCTCGTGGTTGGGCATCCCCTCATCATTGATAACCTTCAAAGTACCTGGAAACAAAGACCAAATGTTTTAGTTTTGAAACTCAATTTTTTTAACTCAAAGTTACATTTTTATGTCATTAATAAATGAATTACATAGAGCTTTATATATTTTTAAATTTCAAAGATACCTGGTTTGATAAATTCGCCTGGTTGAGACTTGACAAGCAGTATCCTTCCATCAAGTTGTTTTACAGTGAACGTAAAACCACAAAGTGCTTCCTTCAGATTCAGAGTGCGATCTATGAAGAGGTCATCACCAATGCGTTTGAACTTTGGATGCTCTTCCTGCTGAATAATAACGAGGACGTCGCCTGTGACACCGTCGGGCTGGAAAACAAGAAAAGTACATCACCATCTCAGCTAGTTATTTTTTTCGTAATGTTAAATAGAATAAATTGTAACTTTCAATATACCTCTTCGTTTCCTTGTTCTCTGAAAGGTATCACTTGGCCACTGCTCATGCCCTTACCAACGAAAACTTCAAGAGACTTAGTCTCTCTTTTAACCATGTTCGCATTACAGTCGGGACACTTATCGTTCTCCTCAATTCTCTTGCCTGTAGATTAATGATAGTAACAAACCATAGAGGTTTGTTAATAATCCTGCTCACATTAATTTGTTTCAGGCAAAACATGTATACTCACCAGAGCCACAACATTCAGAGCATGGTATTTGCATTTGCTGTATCACAGGCCCTATTTGTCGCATCATAACCTTAGCACCGACTCCTCTACAGCTTGAGCATCTAGCACTTGCTCCAGACTTTGAACCCTTTCTGCAAACTCAAAGGTGCAACTTTTGAAGAGGCGCCTATGCTGTAAACGTACCCTCTGCAGGTTGAGCATACAACAGTTCTTGTAAAAGTCACATTTTTCGTCGTTCCATTGTACAGTTCCTCCAAAGAAACCTCCAAAACTTGTTTAATTTCGTCACGTCCTTCACAACGAGAAAATTGTCAGCAGAAGCTCGCTGAGACACGCTGTAAATGACACTCACTTGTCTTGTTGGAACGTCCGAAGATGGTTCCGAATAGATCGAATGGATCTCTCGAGGATTCACCATGAGCCATCCCTTCTTTGATTGCATCTTCGCCATATTGGTCATAAATCTCTCGTTTTTCCGGGTCATTTAAGACTTCATATGCTTCAGCAAGTTCCTTGAACTGCAAAAACTTCTATTTTTTCAGAATGCGAAACGCATTACCTTCTCAGGGTCACCACCTTTGTCGGGATGGTTTTTCACTGCAGCCTTTTTATATGCTTTCTTCAACTCTTCCGCGGAGGCTTCCTTCGAAACCCCCAAAACTTCATAATATCTTGTATTATTGGAATGCGAAGGCTTTGGACGTCGCCCAAACATTCTCAAGCCCTAAGTTTTTTCCCGCCCTCACATCATTTCGAAATGAACCAAGCCCTAAATTGGCCCTAAAGACGCTCCCTTCAATTTTAAAATCATACCAAATGAAACAGGGAGACCCATCTCAACGATAAAACAGACAATGGACGATTATTGGAACCTCCAGTGGATTAGTGATACTACACAAAAACGGATATGAGAAGCCCTTTGATTGGAGGGTTTTTTATTCAGATCAACTCCCATATGTAAATAAGATGTTCCAGCTTCCAGATGATTTTATAAAACCATCTTGCCCATGCTTCCAGCTCTTAACATTGTGAAACTAGCTCCGTATGTATTGAAGAAGTGGAGGTCAAGGCTATCTTGTCCTTCTCCACGAGGCAATCAACACCAGTCGTCAAAGAAAAAGATGAAAATTTGAGGTACATTTAGGATCCTTCGGGGCAGTTGTTTCCTCAAACATCTCTGATGGCCGGAAACTCAAGTGGATTAGATTAGGAGTATCGCTCTCACAGGGACACAACTGGTGGTCAGGCTGGTGGTAGACGACTTAACACTTAAATCAAACTGGAATTACCAGGCAGTGCTCCTGCAGACTTGTCAGCTACTAGTGCGTGTACGCTCATGAATCGGAGCAAACGTATGCTTAACTCCATGTATGATTTCAATAACAAGAAATGGACAAATAATAGATTCATCCAGTCGTAGTCTATGAGAAACTAAACAACGAGGTTCTTTAGAAACGCCGTTGTAATCCAGGAGACCCGCGGATGGTTTTTGCATGGGAGACGTTGAGCTAAGACGTTGGTACTACGGAAATGTTACTGTCAAAGTCTTGTAGGTGAGTAAACTATATTATTAAAAACTATATTATAGTAATTCTTGAATCCAACTATATTATTAAAAAAAACCTGCTTAACTGCATAAGCACCAAAAAAAAAAACTTACCTCCGAAAAGCTTGTTTTGCATCGTAAAAGTGGCATATGGCGCATGAAAACAGAGCTCAAGCCCTGCGCCAAGCGTGACTTGGGGGAACTTCGTTAGCAAATGGATTCCCAAAGCAGATGCTCGATTTCAAGTGCATGCATACATTCACTCCCTCGTCTCGCTGCTTCCTTGAATTCCTCTTAAATTTCTAGGAGTTATGCTGTGAGAAGAAAAAGTGGATATGACTAGATACGAAGGCAAAGATTTCATATAGGTTGATGGAGGTGTTTGAAGCAATGCACTACCTCCTTCGTATCCAAAGCGTTTTTGTCGAAGATTGTAATGAGCAAGACTTATTAAAATAACAGTGATTGAGATATCAGTATAATGCGTTAAAGATGAAGACTCTGTACTTTCACAGTGCTAATCTATGCTGAAACTTGAATCCTTCACCATTCTCCCTCGTTGTACCGAAGATAGAAGTAAAAGTGAAAACTTGGACATAAATAACTTTTTCCTGGCAAACACTCTGGTGCCGGTATATACGCTTTTTTTCAACAACATGCTGCTGATCTTGTTCTCCTATGAAACTACACTAATATTTTCTGCATTCAGAGCACCTATTGGGAGGTCAACTAGAAAATACTTCCGTTAGAGCTTATGGGTGCCAGTCATGAACAAAGGATATGTACAATCCAGGCATGCAGATGATGGATATGTAACACAAATAGAGATGGAAGTTGCAAACATTAAACAGAATATTGTTGACAATGTCCGCGATTTATTGGACAAGTTGAAGTCTTGCAGCATGGACAAGGACCTACAACGAGGAAGAAGGATTCACTCAGAAGTTATGGAAAGTCAGGAGAGTAACATATATGTTTCAACAGCACTCATCAGCATGTATGGTAAGTGTGGAAGCATGGTAGAAGCTAGGCAAGTATTTGATACAATCCAAAGGCCCAACTTAGTCTCGTGGACTAGTCTTATTCAGGGGTATGCGGAGAATGGAGAGGGGCTCATTGCACTAGGCTTGTTTTCCAAAATGAAGAAGTCTACACGAGAATGTGCACCTAATAGTGTAACTTATATTGCTGTACTCAAGGCATGTACGTCTCTAGCCGTCAATGGAGGCGATGTTCCAATGGAGAAGTGTTTACAGTGGGGTAGAGAAATACACTCCCAAATATATGATTGCCACTTAACTCTTTTCGTCAAGACTACGCTGATAGACATGTATGCCAACTTTGGAAGCATGGTTGAAGCTCGTCAAGTGTTTAACAGTATCAACAAGCCAAATGCACCAGCTTGGAATGCATTGCTTCTGGGGTATGCAGAATACGGGGAGGGGCATGTTTCTTTAGAGTTGTTCAGTCGGATGAAGGCCTCTGGATGTCCTCCCAGCGCCGTAACGTACGTCGCTGCTCTCAAGGCGTGTGGATCTCTGGCAGTGACTAAAGATAGCACTGGGAAGCGAGAATGTCTGGAACGAGGAAAAGCCTTACACTCGGAGGTCGGCTGCCTCTTAAATCATTTCATTGAGAACATGCTGATCGACATGTATGCAAAATGTGGAAGCATGGTAGACGCTCTTCAAGTATTTGATTGTATAAAAAAGCCGGATGTGGTATCCTGGAATGCTCTAATTTTGGGGTATGCAGAGAATGGGAATGGGATTACTTCTTTGGAGTTCTTTTCCAGGATGAAGGGCGTATGTGCTCCAGATTCTGTAACATACCTTGCTGCTATTGAGGCCTGTGGTGTATTAGGGGCCTTGGCGCTTGGACGTAAAATACATTCCGAGATAAATGACTTCAATACCAGCTTAGTTACGTGTCTTGTAGACTTCTACGCAAAATGTGGAAGCATGGATGAAGCCCGGAACGTATTTGATAGCCATTGGAAGGCAAGGAAAGTCTCAACTTGGACTGCATTGCTTGAAGGGTATGGTAGCTTTGGGGACACTGGTTCGTTTTTTAAGCTTTTCAAATCAATGCAAGATGAGGGTATTAGACCCGATGGGATCACGTTTTTGTGCTTGCTCTCATGCTGTAGCCATGCGGGTTTGGTGACCAAGGCTGACGAATGCTTTAAGACAATGTTTACCCTCCATGGGATTATTCCTGCTGTCAAACATTACAACTGCATGGTTGACGTTATGTGTCGTGCAAAGCAGCTGAACGAGGCCATTGCGTTGCTACAGAGAATGCCTTGCAATCCTGATGCAACGACTTGGAAGACGCTTTTGGGTGCATGTCGCATATGGAAGAACGTTGAGGCAGGAAGGCTGGCCTTTCAATCGCTGGTGGATATGGCTAAGATGAATGCAGTTGCTTATGTCCTCATGGCAGAGCTATATGGTAGCATGGGTATGTGGAAGGAGCAAAAGAGAGTTCTGGAGCTGAAGATGAAGTTTGAGTCGAGACTGAGTAAATAAAAAAATAGTTATCAAATGGTATGAGACACAAAACATAACAAACAAATAATCACTATTATGCTGGAAATCGAAGCTGATATTGGTGAACTCATTCTGGAAGTTTTTACAGCATTTAAAAAATACATAAACTAGTTTCCACAAGAAGGGTTTGTGGGCTTGTAGTTATCGGAAAAAACCCTTGATCAAAAGATTGTACAATATATATTCGGCACACAATACCTTTCATGGTAGTCAACTCATAATTTCTCAAGCTGAGACACTAAGTGAAAATGTCAGCAGGTTATTTTGTCGTACTCCTGCAACTCGTTAAGTCATGATGGATACTCAATTGCAATTGTTGTCATAAATAAAAAATACAATGGAGTTGCTTGTTTCTGCAATTGTTTTGAGTTCTGGAAGAATCCTTATGGAGATGCACCTACGTACTTTGCTTCAGTGAAGCACTGCAACAATGGCTTGTCTTTTGCTCATCCCTGAGACTTATGCATCTGAAACAGGCCTGGAATCTGCAGCCTGCCAGCCCGTCACGGCTGCTCCCCCATTCGCCTTGCTTGATTGGCCCAACGACCTCGATCGGTGGTCCACCGGCCGGGGGGAGAGCAGCGATCGCCCGGGGCGGCCCCTTGGCCTCTCAACCTTGCACTAGAAGGGCAAAATTATTAGGGTGGCGGGTTTGAAGGGTGA
>LDJE01043236.1:0-11686 GCA_001021135.1 Selaginella kraussiana
CACACTTAAATACAAGAAGTGCGTCGTCACATACATAATATGCAAAAAACGAAAATATACTCAAGAAGTTGCACCCAATCCTTAAAAAGTTCCATCAAATGACCAACGCGTTCACAGAGAACATTGCAGATACTAGGAAAACTGCCTCAATTGCAAGCGTTCTCATTGCAGAGAGGACTGGAAGACTGTATCCCTGTAAACATCAACCAGAAAGGTGAATTGAGACGTAATATCGACTACTATTACCTCCCACAACAACCATTGCGAGTATAGGAACACGAGCCCATAGCGAAGGAACACAGCCATTGCCCTGAAACGAGCTCACAATCGGGGAAAGAGAGTTTCACTGTTTTGTTTGTAACATGAACAGCAACGCTAATGTGATTAACAAATTTAGGGGTTTCCGTCATGAGGAGATGGCTGAGCCGTGTGCGCAGGACCATGAGCGTATTCTTCACCGGTAAGGACCCTGTGCTCAGGGCGCACATTGATCGTTGTAACAAGGTATGTATATCAGAATGCTTGCAAGAGTTCCTCCTGTCGTGTTTTCTTTGCAGATTGACGAGCTGAAGAAGCAAATTGCCAAGAAACGAGAAGAGGAGCTGCTGCAAGGACTTCGCAATTACCTTGCAGAGCTCCAACGCCTGAACGATAGCTGGAAAGAAGCAGTGAGTTTTTTGATGTTATTGTTTACCAGGAAGTCTTTGCTGTTTTTCAGGATGATAGAGCTGCAGAATGGGCTGGTAATCTCTTTCAAATTGGCAAGAGGCAGCTGCTTGCTAAACAGGAAATGGAGAAAAACCTTTTCCAGGGACTCATGACGTCTCTCAAGCATGACGATGATTACCTTGACGACGAACCTCCCAAAGCTCGAGCGAAAGATATACCAGACGTGAAAGCTGTGAAAACCCAAAATGAAGATGCTACTCCCTCACAGCAAACGTCCCATGCTCAGCAGCTGTGATTTTATTTTTGTTCGAGTAATAAATCGCCGCTTTTTTTGCACAGCAAAAAACGATCGTTGTTATAACTTGCATTTTGATTTCTTGTGTTATGAACTCGGTTATTGTTCTTGAGTTAATGTCAATACAGGCATCTCATTGCTGTCAAAATAAAAAGTTATCTTTAGACTATGCAGGTTCAGTATAAACTAATTTGGTTATTATTTTTCTGGTTTGAAGCAATACAGACATTTATCCCCAGAGCGCCATGGCTTCAGTGGGGACTCAACTGGTACCAGAGCTCGTCAAACCGACACATGCTTCAGGACCCAGGTTTGGTTTCCAACGCAGTGGTGGTGCCTGACCTCACCTTGAAAAATGCAGATTGTGTGTGCCTATTATCCGGACATGGCCCTTTGATGCAGCAGCCAAGCAAGGCGTGATTGCAGCAGGTGCCATCGCCGCTTTGGTTCTTTGTCCCGCAAGCCAGGTACGTTTTCCATCTTATCCTTTATCGTGTTTCATGTTCGTGGCTCGATTTCGCAGGCTGGAGAGCTGCTACATGTTTCGAGTGTGATTCAAGACATAACTTCGGAAACTCAGCCGCAGCCCCGTTCCATGATGAGTGGTATGACTGCGAAAGGCTTTGATCCCGCAAGATATCAAGGCAGATGGTTTGAAGTAGCTTCATTGAAACGTGGTTTTGCTGGACAAGGCCAGGAAGACTGTCACTGCACACAGGTCTAACTATTTGAGGTTAATAATTTCCATGTTTGAAGCCCTTGTAGGGTGTGTACAAGTACGACGAGGACAAAGGTACGATTCAAGTGGATACATTCTGCGTGCATGGTTCACCCGATGGTTACATAACTGGTATTAGAGGCAAGGTCCAGTGCGTGAGCGATGGTGAAATCCAGGCGATGAAAAGCGAGCTCGAGAGAGCTGCAATGATAAAACAGAAGTGTTTTTTGAAGTTTCCGACTTTACCTTTCATACCAAGGGAACCGTACGACGTACTCGATACGGACTACGATAACTACGCTCTCGTCTCGGGTGACAAGGGCTTCGGCTTCGTTCAGGTAGTAGAGCTGTCAATTATGGACGTGAATGCTCAACTGAAATCGGTTTTCTATCGCTCAGATTTATTCCAGAACTCCAAACCCGGGTCCGGAGTTTATAGACAAATACAAGTCGTACTTGGGAGAACTAGGGTACGATGCAAATTCCATCAAAGATACACCACAGGACTGTGAAGCCATGTCCATGAGTGAGCTTTCGAGCATGATGGCTAAGCCCGAGATGGAAGCCATGATGAGCAACACACTCAGCCTGTCCAAGCCAGTACAGTTTGATCCCTTCACAAGCGTCTTCGACACGTTCAAGAAGCTCGTCAAGCTCTACTTCTCGTGACCATGATTACTACCATGGTACCATTACTATAGCCTATTACCATCAAAAGTACGGTATCTTTGAAGCTGGAAGTAGCAGCTACCTTAAGCTTAAACGCCTGGCTGGTTCCGGAACTCCAGGCTGGCTATGGTCAGGTTTTTTACTCGTGGATTCAAGTGTGGTCCATTCTGCGAGAGGGTAGTTGTCATCTGCAGAGGATAAGACTCTGAGTCCTTCAAGTTCATCCTTGGCCTCATTCGGAAGAAGAAAGATTCACAATGTGTCTACGTTTCTCGTAGATCTCTTGCAACTTCATCATTGATCTCATCCAGCTCCAAGCTCCAGGTGTGGTTGCCACGGCCAAACAACGAAAAAGGTTCCTCTTTTATGATCCATCTGTTAGACATTGATCATTCAAACCAATCAACTATGTTCTTCAGACAACGTGATCCACATTAGACATGTTTCTTCAAACACATTGTGATGCACATTAGACGTTGATAGTAAAAGGTATTTTTGAGAGAATGAAGTTGTTTTACTACACTGATTGTTTCATATAACTGGAATGTACTTGCAGATGGTATATTTGTACATCGAGGTGCATAGGGCAATACGTTGTTTTCGATTAATAGCAGTGCAGGGAAATAGTATGGTCATATTAATATTCATGAAACTTCTTATTTTTGAGGTGTGATCGATCGTCCATTGTCGTATTCTCTGAGACGCATGGCTCATTTGCATGTTTTAGCGCCACGTGGGAAGAATGTTCCCTGAATTTCCGAATTTTTATTGGTATGAACTTTTTCACGCATCCTACAATTGTTCATTCGCTGATTGAGTGGAGTGCGAATGCGAATGCGAATTGAATGAACTTCGTCATCGCCAACAACGAACTTTGGAGCCGCTCGCACCAAAATGCGTCCGATTGCACCTGCGGCAGCGACCCAGCAGCTGGAGCAGTCCTACGACATTGGGCAGAATCTCACATCCGCACTCGCCATCGGTGGCGCTGCGATCGTCTGCACAGTTGCTCTGCTCGTCTTCTACTTCTGGCGGTTCATCTCAGCTGGCCGCGGCGGCGAAGCAGGCAGCGCTAATTTCAACGAAGGCGAAGGGCACGGCTGCTACTCTGAGGGGATACCGAGCATCGACATCGACAATGTACTTCCGGCGCTAAGTCCCAAGCGGGCGGCGGAAGCATGGAAGCGGAACAGGGGCGAAGAAGAGGGCGCCGCGACGTCCACCGAATGCTGTGCAGTCTGCTTGGCAGAGCTCTTTGACGAAGGAGATGAGGAGAAGCAACTCCTCCGCCTGCTCCCGCAATGCGGCCACTGCTTCCACAGCCATTGTCTTGACGCCTGGCTCCAATCCCGCATGCACTGCCCCATCTGCCGACGGAGCGCACTTCCACCGCCGCCGCCCCAGGCCGAAGCCGAGCACGAGGCCGAGCCAGAGTCCGAAGAAAGAAAGTGAGGGGGCGGTTTTTGAATATTAGGGATCTTGGGAGCGACGAATATTCACCTACTACTAGTAGTAACAAAAGTTCCACAATTTTTCTGTGAGGCCTGGACGGGGGTCACACGCAATGTGCAGCCTCTACTTCGCTGTCGATGATGGAATTCATGACGAACGAACAAATAAAAGAAATACTTTGGTGATGGATTCCATGCTCAGGACAACGTCTATATGAAATAAATCGATGGTATTGTGGCTGATAGATTCCATATGGTTTTAACATCATCTAGTGATCAGCCCGCACTAAGGTTTGCATTGTTCATGCGGGAGTGGGGGGTGGATACATACGAGAGCGTGTGATGCTCAAGGCGCGTATGGATGGGATGATCACAACCATGGTTGCACCATGCACTTTGGACGTCAGCTAGGCCTGTGGGTGACCACACTTGCAAGTTGCTGCCGGCCCTGTGGATCATACATAGTCTAGCGTCGACGACGACGTAGACTCCGTCTTTATAGCTTTTGAGTAACATCGATCGAATGTGCGTAGCAGCCGCGCGGCCGATCCAAACCCAAGAATCCAAAGCTTTGAATTTACACCATGGACGATCCAAGGTATCACCGGACAGGAGCACCCTCTACCCCGTCTACGCTCTCGTCGGCCGGGTTTGCAATGCGTAAGAGCTCCGTTGCCATCGTCTGCTCCATCTTGCTCGGGATCTTCCTAGTCTTCGTCCTGCTGCTTCTCTACGTTTGTAAGTATGTTCCCAACGTCCGGGCCAGGATAGAGGCCGCTGCTGCGGTTGCGGCGGCTGCGAGAGCCGCCGGGGGCGGCCTGGACGAGAAGCTGAGGAGCAAGCTGCCCGTGGTGAGCTATCAGCAGCTGGTGAGCATGAAGCGCGGCAAGGAAAACGTGGAATGCTGCGCTATATGTCTGCTTGATTTCGACGAGGAAGCCAAGAACAACATGAACAATCCACCAAAGAAGAAACGCAAGAGGAACGGCAATAGCGACGTCAATGGTAGCACCAGTGGTAGTGGCTACGAGAGCATTCGACTGCTCCCAAAGTGTGGGCATTCCTTCCACAGCAGCTGCATCGATATGTGGCTTTACTCGCACGCCTCATGCCCCGTTTGCCGTGACTGCTTGGCCCCCGTCTGATCGGATCTCGGTCTGTGATATCGGACTCGAGAGTCCATAGTCAAATTTTCGATTGTATGGCTAATCCTCGTTACAAAATTGAGCCCTCAGACTAAGCTAATCCCCTCTCTCGGAACAAATGTACATGCTCTCTCAAAAACTACACATATATGTACGTAGTTGCTTTCCCCATGGTTCAACTATGGAACTACATACGTACGTTCTACCATGGTGCAACTATGCTATGAATCCGACTTTTTCACCTAGCAAACCGGCACAAAGCTGTGCCCGTTCATTCCTAAGCATTGCAATCTCCATACGTATGCCTTCGTCGCCTTGACCCGCACCTTCGGCGATCGTCTGTTCTAGAGTAGCTATGATCCGCTCAATGCTCTTTATCTGCACTCGCACACACAGCACCCGCGTGGGTCAGGGCAACGCACACATCAAGAACAGGGGTCACCTTTCTATGGGGCCACCTTCGCATGCCATTTCTGCGGCATATCTTCTTGAGGACTGTGGGACAAATCCCCAGCTCCTTGGCGGCTGCGTTGATGGGTAAATGGAAGTGTTGTGCCAAGTCGGACATTTTCAGCTTCCCCGTT
Organism: Selaginella kraussiana; assembly: GCA_001021135.1. Taxonomy (NCBI): domain Eukaryota; kingdom Viridiplantae; phylum Streptophyta; class Lycopodiopsida; order Selaginellales; family Selaginellaceae; genus Selaginella; species Selaginella kraussiana. Next base: position 5,532 of record LDJE01043236.1, read on the forward strand.
CTCTCCCGCTGCAACACACCGGCGACCGACGTCAGTGCTGATTCAACCACCAAAAACTGAACACGGTCTTACAGTTGGGCCTTTTCTCTCTTGGTGTGGTGGTAGTCATTGAGAGAGAAGTGGAACCTGTGCAGCCGCATTGCTCTTTGGAGGCTTCGTTGGAAGGATCGAGGTGTCCCCATGGTCGAGGCTGTCCAGACTGTTGCTTCGGTTCGCCTTGTTTGCACCCAAAAGTGGCTTTCCATCTGCTTCTGCAATATAATTGAATTGGATTAAATTCATAATAAAAGCTACAACTTTACCAGCTGAACTGCAGTGTAGGTCCGAGAACAAGCTCCGTCCCGCAAAGGACTTCGGATACTGTGCACTCGGATCGTTCAAGCAGTCGGGTCCCATTCCGAAGTGCGATGGGTCGAAGCTCCCAGTGGAGTCATGCCGTAATACAAAGCCTTCCTTCCTTCGTAATAGGCTGTATTGCAAGAGGAACTGCTTCACGTATTCGGCATTGCCCACAGGAAACCTGCAGACGCACACAACTTGAAATCAAAACAACCATGTACAATATTGAGGGGAGCACAATGACAATGGGCTTACTCAACCATCTGCTGTTCCAGCGTCGAGGGGAATCCATCATCGACACAAAAGCGAGTGTGCAAGACGGCATTGTAGCTCTGGCCATCACATCCATGGATCTCAAGCTTTGTGTCTTGGACCCCTGCAGCGAGTTCAAGATTCAAGTTCATGTGTGGAGATAACCCCCTGTACATTAGAACACACAAGAAGAAAAGGCGGAAGAACCTTCATGCTACGTAAAACCAAAGGAAACCACGTACCGTTGGAATGGATGATGCAGTGAAGGATCTGGCACGAGCCGCACTGAAGGTTGTAGTGCATGCAGCCGCTGTGGTTGTGTGAAGACGAGACGCTGGCGTCCGAGCTGCTTGGAAGTGCCCAGTCCGCAAGGTTACCACCCGAGTTTGATAGTTCGTGCTCGTAAGCTGCCAGTACCCGTTCGTCCATGTCCAAGAGTCCCGGAGGAGGAGCGTCTACGCCGGGAACGGTCGCAAGGAACGAGCCGTGTTGAGCGAGGAATGTGTTGAGAGGGAAGGCGTTCATGATCGCCGCTGCGTTGCTTGCTGCCGCTGCTGCTCGCAGTGGTGACATATCCTCGCTGCTGCTGCAGTTGCTACTGTTTGCAGGCTGCTGCTGGTGGTGAAGCAGGGGCGTACCGTTGTTGAAGAGTGCGAAGGGTTCAGCGTCCAGCTGATCGAAGGCGATGAGTTCACCATTAAGAGCTTCGTCCTGTGGGCCGTCCCCGTCTACGTTTGTGTCGAGGAGGAGAGTGCTGAAGTCCCCGCCCCTGCTGTCGCTGTTGAGAATGACTGCGTCTAACCTGGCTGATCCCGAAGACATGGTTCATCACATTAGAGCGCGTTGCACCACCCCCTCCAGGCATCCCCTTCCTCGTTGCAGTTCATACCAGCCAAGTTCAACCCCGGTTTCGCACTCTCTCCCTCGATCTCGTCTCGGATGGAATGGAAAAATGAAAATGAGGAAATGGCAGAGATGGCAAGCGGTGTGTTGGGTGCGGGTGGCGTGGCATTTCGGCCGGCGCCCCCTAAGCCCTAACCAAGAACCCTAATTAACGAACTTCAGCTGAAAGCCCTTCTATTTATCCGTTCCAACCACACCAGGGTGCATTAACTCATTGCATTACGTTATTACACTTTATAAAAGCAACCGCACTGATTTTGAACGTATGGGAGAGGCAACATTTCGATGATATTCTCTTATTGTGGAAGTTTGATCAAACCCTTGTGAACTTGCTTGCTCCTCTATCACTATCTGCTTGTAGTTGTGAAAAAGTTAGGTTTTGTGGGTCTGGTGGACCGTCCAAGATTTAATGCTTGTAGAAAACAGTCGCCAGGCCTCGTCTCGGATTGTAACATGTTCAAGGAAGTCCTTGCTCCAAGGACCACTTTACTTGCTCTTTCAACTGACACGTCTCTCTCGAGATGCACCACACACCGAATGGATTCAAAGCAGAGCAAAAAATCATTTCCCGTAGTATTGGAGTTTCAAGCTTTCCGAGGACGTATGTTTCATGGATTCAGAGGAGGCTTCTGTTCACCGTGTCCTCCACCTTAGCAATGGAGCCATCATCGCCCTCATTGCCATGGTTGTCGTTACCTTCGTATCCTTGGTTGGTCTCGTGGTGCTCTATTTTTCGTGTCCACGTTTCTTGTCCAGGAGCTCCACCACTAATCCACCACAGCACCAGCAGCAAGAACAACAGACTGGGCTAGAACAAGCTTCTCATCCTCCCAAGACAATAAAGGGTATGAGCAAAGAAGAGATCAAGTCCCTCCCACTCGCAGCAATGTCAAGTCTCAACATTGAAAACGTCGGGTGCTGTGCCGTATGTTTGGGCGAGTTCACACTTCAGGAAAACATTAGATTCCTCCCAGCTTGCCATCATTGTTTCCATCCTGGTTGCGTCGATAAATGGCTCTCTACTTCAGCTTCCTGCCCCTTGTGCAGATGCGATTTATCCTCTTCCGACCGTCAACAAACAGGAGCACCGCCACCACAAGAGCTTCACCGTGCCATCGTTGTCTCTGACTAAGATCTTATCATTTTAAAAGCTTGTCCACTTGCTAATCGAAAAGCTGTATTAGAAACGTCGTTTATACAGTGTACAAGGAATCCGGGCAATGTATACGCCGTTTCACGTGCTTATGACCTTGCACGACGCTCTCACTCCATTAGAGCCATGCCCGGGTCCGTTGACTTAATTACAGGAGCTCGTCAGGATTGGCTAAGGCGATCGATCTGCATGCTGCTGCTGGGATCTCATTGAATGGAATTCTCAGGAACACCTCCGCCATCCCCTCAGCATGAGAACAACCTTCTACATCTCACACCGGCTGCCAGCGTCGTCATTGTCTTCTGCGGTTTAGGTGCAAGCATTTCCTTCATGGGCGTCCTTTCACTCTACCTCTGGTGGTGCGGAGTGGATCCATTGGGTAATACTACTAACTCAAGAAGTGAGGCTGAGGCTGATGAGCATAATAAGGCTTTAAGAGAGCAGTTGAGCAAACGTGTGTTGGAAAAACTTCCCGTACTTCAATACCAGAGTCTCTTGGAGATGAAAGGCAGCAGGGACAACATTGAATGCTGTGCAGTTTGCTTGTCGGACTTTCAGGACTTGGGAGATGCGGATGAAGCTACAAGGATCAGGCTTCTTCCTGGTTGCTCTCACTATTTCCACACCGAGTGCATTCAGCTTTGGCTCTGTTCTTATCATACTTGTCCTCTGTGTCGGAGCAGCCTCATGGTTCAAGCTGTTGTGGATGCTGCACACGAGGACGCCAATCGCCTCCGCGAGCTCCTTGCACATAGAGATGAATCCGGTGACCTCAGACAAATAGTGATTGCCCCTGCAAATAGCATATCATCTTCAAGAAGATCGTCATTTAGAACCTCAGTTTCCAACGAAATGACAACTATCACCACCGGGGAGAGTGGAAGATACATCGTCTCGTTACCAATGGTGGACCGTGGTTCTTCGTTTATGGGTGGTGGCAGCGGGCGCATTGTACCGCTACCGGCCTCCGAATACAGTCATAAGTCCGATACTGCACAACAATGAAAGGTTCGCTGCTGCCGTTGAGGAAGACATTATGATGCTCACTGTTGCTTGTGAATGTCAATCTTATAAGTCAACTCTCTTAGTCGTCATGCAATATGCGATACCTAAGCCAAGGGTTAGTGTTAACATTAGTCTTAGGCCGTGGATCGTGGAAGATCATTACAAAGTGTTTAAAAATGGCTAGGATGGTTTCTCTAGCCACTCAAGGGGCGTGATCACGACGTGAAGCTTCCATTAGCAAAGACCATTTCTTCACTCGACAGAAAAGGCCCAATGGAAGTTGGTGAGCGGGACGTATCAAGACGCTACCGTGTAGGAAACCAAAGTAGAGGGACAAGCTTGACGCGGACGCGAAAGCTGAGTAAGCTCCCAGCCCGAAAGGGACATGAGCAATGAAAAACTAAGCAATACATGGTCGGAAGCTTCATTTGCAAAGAGATGAGCACAATGAACTGTTTCTTGAAATGAATCAGGGCTACCCTTCTTCTAGAACAGGTCCCAAAGAATGAGACTGGTCGCCAACTTGAACCATGCATATAGATATTTAAAACCTTTGGAATTTTCAAGAGAACGATGGCCGGCACGTATAGTTGTCATGTATACTTGCTTTTGTGTCTCGTGGTAGAACAGGTAACTCCTAGAGTTTCAATACCATGTTGAACTTTGTTGAAAGGAATCATCTTTGGACGACTTTCCATGGTAGTAGTATCATCTTCTTAAGACGACGAAGAAAAATGCGAGAACTTGGTTGAGTGGATGGATCGATCGTGCTGAAAAGAGTTTTTGCGCGTGCACACGATTGCAAAAGGAAAGTATTTGAATGAATGGAAAGTCCAGCCAAATAGACTTCGTCACGGGGCCAGAAGGGAAGGAAATCTTGTTTTTTGCGAATATGCTCAACCTTGTTGTGGTGGCATCTCTATAACGACGTGCGCTGGCGGCGATGGTACCGGTGGTGGTAACGCTGGTGCAATTGGTGACGTGGATGGTAACAGCTCATGGCGGCAGACTGGGCAGCTGGTGTGGGACGCCAGCCACATGTCCACGCATTCGGGGTGGAAGCAATGAGAACAGCCGGGCAGTACTCTGATACGTTTGTCTCGATCGTCGAACTCTGAAATGCAGACTGAGCAGCACTCGACGTTGCTGCTGCTACCTTTGACGACGAGCAGAGAGCTGTAGCTCATCACCTGAAAGCTGTCGATCACGTCCTTTCTAAGACCCGCGGGAACAGGCTTTGCAGCGGCCGCTGCTGCCGCTGCCGCTGCTGCTCTGCCTCTCGCGTCCTCGTCGTTGTAACATCCGCAAAACCAGAGTCGAAGCAAAAGCAGAGCTAGTAATGAGAACCCTGTGACTAGAACTGCCACTAGAACTATGGTGCCGGCGCCAATTCCGTTACCCCCGCCACCATCACCGTAATATTGTCCAGGCCACTTCCCAGCGCTTCCGAAGTCCCAGTTGCTGGAGTTGAAGGGAGGCCACCAGTTGTTGTATGGGTAGTTCTGGTCGTCCCCGCCTGCCATCCCCTGGCTGATAGGCGCACTCGCAGATGCCCTTCCCAGCCATGGCATCGTTGTCGTTGCTGCTGCCATTGTTATGCCCCGCTTCCCAGGGCTGAGCGAGCTCCAAGTTGATTCTTGAAGAATTTGAGGTGCTAGATGGATGATGACGAAGAATGATCGAGATGATGACGATGAGGATGGACTTAAGGATTTATACGCAAGGATAAGTCGTCGTTGTCGTAGGCCGCTTCTTCCCCCAAGCGGGGTTCCAGAAACACGGAGAATGAGTAGTAGAAGTGGTGGTAGCAGTAGTAGGATGAACAAGGAAAAGAGCGAAGGAGACATTGTGTACGCAGCTTGAGTTGGAAGGCCCTGCCCTGTTTCTTGGCAGGCACTTTAGAAGCGAAGCCTGGCAAGAAGCAAGCGGAGCATAACGACGACAAAACAGCCGGCGGCCCAGAGGTGACGTCCGGTGACCAATGACCTCATCTTTGAAGAGCAAAACATGTTCCAAGTTCCAAGAAGTTCCGAATAGTACCCTCATCTCAATAAATCATTGACGTCTTGGAGTTCCAATAGATTCCTCTGCATAAATGAAGTTGCAAACCATTTCTTTTTTCTAGTTTTTCTATCTATTACAAGGCAACATACGGATGCAAACTTTTTGCCTCTAGTTGAACTAAAAATGCAATCATCATCTAAACATAACTTTGCAAACACACACTGCATGCACTTCAAAACCAAAGCTCACCCAAAAGGTTGGAAATTTGGGGCACAACAATGCTTCCAAAGGTTGCAGCTGAGCATTTGTTGTGATCCCGTAGCAATATACTTCTTCATCGTCCAAGAAAAAAACTTGCAACACCAGATTGTTCCACCGAAATGTGCATGCATTGCTCGGAGTCATGCATTGCTTCCAAAGGTCGCAGCTTATGTCAAAGAGGACTTGCTCATAAGCTCGAAGCATTTGTTGTGCAATATCCTCACTCGTTTCCTATAGA
>LDJE01043257.1:0-12720 GCA_001021135.1 Selaginella kraussiana
GTTAGGGCAGGGTTATAATTAGGTCTTGAATTAGGGTTCATTTAGGTTTAGGTTAGGTCATAATAATTAGGGCTATAATTAGGGTTGGGTTTAAAGTTTTTCTAATGTGTGTCCTTGTGTATAGGGGCAGGAAACATCGAAAGCCTAGCAAGCACAGGTCGAAGCGTGCAGCTCAAGAGGCGACCGTATCGCCTATGTAAGTGCGGGTCAGTTCTGTCACTCGCGTTTGACATTTGTTTACAGGGTGACAGCGAACAACACGAGCAAAACATAGAAAATGGGCGCGAGCTCTTGGACCAATATTCTTGGTGAGTTGTTCATCATGTGTGTCGTCCACTGACTTTCGCATTTTTCTTACATTTCAGACTCGCAACTTTAGACCATTAGGAGAAATTCTAGAAAATTGTATTGTGATTTTGGTATTTTCATAAACTATGGATCTAGCATCGAGCAAAGTAGACTATGTAGTTCCTGACCATCAAAATCTCAGGAATATCGCCTACTATAGTTTCAAAGATCCGATCAAAAGGTACCATAGTCAATTTACAAAATGGCTAACATAGCAGGGGAAAACAGACATAAAAAGAGGGAATCGCTCGCAAAAGCATTGTTGTGGCTGCACCTTGTTAAGGATAGGCAACTTCACTTGACCATCATCATCTTGACGAACTCGTCGTAGTTGATCTGACCATCACCGTCGACGTCGGCCTCACGGATCATCTCGTCGACTTCATCGTCGGTGAGCTTCTCGCCGAGGTTGGTCATGACGTGACGGAGCTCCACCGCGGAGATGAAGCCATTCTGATCCTTGTCGAACACCCTAAACGCCTCACGGAGCTCCTCCTCGGAGTCGGTGTCCTTCATCTTCCTCGCCATGAGACTGAGGAACTCCGCGAAGTCGATGGTGCCATTGCCGTCGGCGTCCACCTCGCTGATCATGTCCTGGAGTTCGGCCTCGGTAGGGTTCTGCCCCAGAGATCTCATCACGGTACCGAGTTCCTTGGTGGTAATGGAACCTGGCAAGCATGGTTAAGCCATTGACCACGGTAAGCGAACTACGGGAGCTTACCATCGCCGTCCTTGTCGAACAGGCTGAAGGCTTCCTTGAACTCACTCAGCTGCTCCTCGGTTAGCTGCTCCGCCATTTCTTCGCGATCTGTGGCGGATCTTTGTTTCAAGGAGCGAGTTTTGTGGGGGAGATTTAAGTACCTCTTGAAGATTCCTCGCTGCTGGAGGCGCCTTCCTTCTGCTTTCTTCACAAGCAAAGAGCGTCCTCGCCTTCGCTGTTGCTAGTGTGCCTAACCAAGTAGGAAAGAAGTGAAGAAAGCTTTTGCTGCGCCAAATCGCGCACGCGTAAACTTTCCGCGTTGCCCCGCGGCTTTGTGGGGACCACGCGCTTTCTATTTCGTACATTTAAAAGTCAAAAAAATATTTATATTATATCATTTCTGCTCAGCAAAAATGAAATAATAATTTAGTTAACGGTGGTTTTACAACAGAATGATGTCTTCTTTATGATCTTATTTTTGCACATTTAAAAGACCGTTTAAAAACTATTATATTCAACATGATAACATGATGATGAGATAATTAATAGTGATTTTACAACAAAATGATGTATCGTTTTCACTCCAGAAACATAGTTATAGTTTTCTCATCACATCTGGTGATTAACATTAATATGAATATATTATATCTATTTTAAAATATTAGGATGGATAGAGAGATAGATTTATAGATAAATAACTTTAACATCTACCTCACTCATGGGTCTCCCTTGGGCATGGGCATATCTGTATACATTATATATAGAAAAATTTATAATAATTAAAATTTCAAATAATATATATGTGTAGATAGATAAATTTATTTTTACGCCGAGGCCATACCTGGGTCCATATAAACGTTGACACCCCGTTGTAAATCACTCATCAATTATCAAATGAATAAATTAATCAGATTATAATGTCAATTTATTGAAATTTCATAACATTTCAGTCGATATTTTCATCAAGGCTGACATTTCATGTATTATATAATACATTTTCACAATTATCAAGTCGTCTATTGCAAGTCCTGTTACAAACAAAACTCTTTCCCCAAAACACATTCGTTACTTACTTACTTGTTACGTTTTTATTTGTTTCAGCAAAGGAAGATGTTACACAGTGGGCTCCAAAGAAGAACGCCTGCTGCCTGTTCGCCAAATGAATCTGAACAACGAAGGAAAAATAAAAATAAAAACAGTCTCCCTAACATTCTAGCTCGAAGATCTCCAAATGCGGCCCTCCAGCGAGATAACCATCACAGATAAGTCGTCATGATACTTGCGTCGATCCCCTTGCGGGATATCAAGCAGATCATGAAACTCCATTCCTGCCCAAGAAAAAAAAATGGATCAATAAAACGAAAAGCCTGCCAAGAAAACAAATTCCAAAGTCATACCAGCCTTTCTGGCAGCACGGAAGAGCACCTCTTCAATGAGGAACTGCGCGGGATCACCATCAGGGTACCTTTCCATGAACCATTCCACGTGAGCTACGACTTCGTCGTTGCTCAGGTACTGGTAAACCCCGTCCGACGAAAGCACCAAAAATTGGTCCTGAGGACCCAGCTTGTAATGCCGCAGGTACGGCGTACACGAGATGTATGGCGCAGTCCCTACGTATTGAATCCGAAATACTTCCAATAAAGCATCGTTCCATTTCGGCTGAATCCCCCCCAAAATAATAAAACCCTGATGCATTTTTCATAAAGAAAACCTTACCTGCTTCAAAAACCCGGCGCCGAATGCTCTCGTGACCGCGAGTTTCCCTTTAACCCGGTCGTTCAGGATGGTACCACCGTCGTCTGGGTGCTCCGCTTTTATCCTCAGGACTTCCTGCAACCACGCAAGCTGAAACCCTAAACCCTAACCCTAACCCACTCCACACATACCTCCACAATGCTCGTGCAATGATCAATCGACAACTGCAACGCACCCAGCGACGGCGAGACCGCAGGCGGCGCCGCACTCTGCAGCCCCGCCGCATGCCCGGCGTCGAACGCCGCGAGCTCCATGGGCGTCTCCTCGACGATCCTCTCGAGCTCGAGAGCTCCGTCCTCGGAGCCCTGCCTCTGCCTCTCGGGTATCAGCGAGTCCAAGGTCACCGTCTTCCGCTGCTGCGCTAACACAGCCCGGCTATCCCCCACGTTCATTATATACACATCCTCGTCCTTCATGAGCATGACCAAAACGCAAGACCCCATCAACGCGAGCTCGGGGTTGTCCTCGAACATCTCGTCGATCATCTCCAGGTAAGCCTCCTCGGTGTTCTGCAGAGCCCGGGCTAGGGCTTTCAGAACGGCGGCGTGGTTGACGGGCCGTCGACCATGAAACCGCTGCCGCCGCTCCTCTCTCTCGCGTTCGGCCTCAAGCCGTTCCTGCTCCCACTCGCACCTGTATTGGAAAACCTTCCGCTGGTTTGCCCTCCGCCGCCTATTGTACGCTTGCTTGAACCTGCTCGATATCAGAGACCGAGGTCTACCCTGATGCTGCTTCACCGGACCGGGAACGAGGTGACCGTCGCCGTTCATATACGGCTTGTCGCCACCATTGACGTCCTCCGTCGTGGTGGTAGTAGTCGTAGTGTCGTTGACAACGTCCCATCTCCGAATCTCGGCTCCGAGGTCGGACACCTTCGCCTGACTGAGCCCGCGCGTCTCCGAATGCTCCGTCGGAACCGGCGGCGCAACCGGCGCCACCACCACCGCCGGCTCCCTCTTCGACCCTGATCTCCACCTCGGGGGAAGCTGGAACGCCTTGTGATGATCCCACAGCAGCCCCTTGAGCTCCTTGTAGATGGCCGGGTAGAGATTTCCCATGAGGAAATCGGTGGCATCCGGTCCGCTGAAACCATCATAAATTCCCACGAAGAGCCAGCCGTGCTCCTCGGACAACACGACGTGAACTCGGTCCTCGCCGGCCTTGCCCTGAGCCCAGTGAAGATTATGGCTCTCAATATGGCCATCCATATCAGAGGAGCTATACCCATTCGACTGTGGTGAGTTTAAGAAGGACCTCAAGTCCCGCCTGCTACCATCACTGTTACCATTACTGTTACCACTACCATTACCGTTACCATTGGCCGTCCTCATGTCCCGAGTCGAGTAGCTCTTCATGGGCGCGACTAGTGAACGCCGGGTCGTCTTCGTGAAGTTGGACACCGTCTTGGATAGTGCCCTCTTCATTGGTTTACCGACGGTGCCTACCATGGTAGAGAGGTACTTACGTCGTCGTCGAAGGTACGCCGATAACGGGCCCGAGAAGGCACCTCGGTCAACCGGGTCGAAGGGGCCCGAGTTGTAGCCCCGTTCCATGGGGTCCGACATGAAACCCCGTTCTATCGGGCCCGAAAGGAAGCCCCTTTCGAGAGGCCCCGAGCAGAAGCTCCGCTCCAAGGGGCCCGAGAGGAAGCCGCGCTCGGCTCCCTGGGCCGGACCCGAGGCCGAGATGGGGCCCGACATGGGGCCCGAGAAGGGGCCCGAGAAGGAGACGCCCCGAGGAATGGGTTGAAGGGGGAGAGTCCGGAAGGAGGACGTGCAGTCGAACGCCGCCGCTCGGTCCGCCGCCGAGTTGGCCAGGCCGAACTGATCCGGGTAGACAATGCACCGAGGTGTGGCCGTGTTGGCGCTCACGGACGCACCCGAGATCGACTTGAACGACGTCTCCGAGATGTTCTTCGCAGGGGGATTCAAATCCGGCTCCGGCTTCGGCTTCTGCTCTGCTGAAGAATCATCAGCCGGCGGCGGCGGTGGCGGCGGCGGCTGTTCTTCGCGATTTTGCTCGGGTTTCAGCTCGGGGGGAAGATCTTCGTGGACTTCCGTGGGGGAGCAGCCCAGCGAATCCAGCAAAACGGGCCGGACGTAGACGAACGAGTGTCCGAGTCCCTCGTCCAGCGGGTCCGAGAAGAGGGCCGTCACCGCATCGTGCCGCTCCTTGGGCACGAAGCAACAGACCATTCGCGAGACGGTGCTCCCCATGTCACATTTCCCCCTGTGTTCGTCCAATCCCTTCCAATCGACAGAAATTCCTTGAACTCCTCTTAAACCCGCTTGAACCTCCTCTTAAACTCCCATGAAATTTTCCTCCCCCAAGAACTTTCTATCCTAAAATGCGAAGAACGCCTTCAAGAACACCTTCAAGTGTTCGTCATCATCGATTCGCTGCTGCCGCAAGACCCCCAATGGATTGCTCCACCCTCTCCCTGATCTAAGAAGCTACGCACCATGGTAGTACCTGCGCGATGACGATCCTAGGATCGATTTGCGGTCGACGTCGATGCTCAGTGCAGCCCCGGGACTCCCCGGGCCCCCCCATTTGCAAAATGCGGCTGGTCCTCAACAGTTGCACGCCCGATTCCTCGCAAAATGGATCGATCGATGCTCCTGCCGCTGGCTCGATCGAAGCGCTCGATTGATCGATCGATGGATTGGACCTCGATCGATCGATCACTCGGCCAATCGCCCGTCGCTCCTCGTCGCGAAGAAATGCGCAGCGCGGACGCATAAACCCTAAAATCTCGACGAACGTGAACATGCCCGCCGGCCGGAATTGGGCACATCGCCGGGAGCGCGCGGGTGGACTTTTTTTTTCTCATTCCCCGTCAAACAGTACGGCGCGTCCACGTGGCTCGGACTGTACGACCTTTAGCATATTCCTGGAATTTTTTTCGAACAAGTTCGCGAGCGGGAGCTTGTTCGATTCAATGGCGACAAGCAGACCTACTCTGCATATTGTGTAGAGGTCATTTGCTTTTCTTGCGTCAAAGGGTCAAACAAGGAACCTTCAACAGCGAACGAAATACGTGTGTGCGCCTCCAAAAGTCTGGTTTTTATGAAAGTTTACAAGATATTAAAAAAAAAAAAGTTTACAAGATATAGAAGTCAAACTTATTATCAATGAATCATACGAAGATAATGAAGTTTATAATTTGCAACAAACAATTTCAAAGTTTAATTTTAAGTTTTAATTCTTATTATGTACAGGCGCCGAACTTCATGCACATTCCTACCTTTAATGTGATTCTTGAAATTAAAGAACTACCGAAATAATAAAACACCTATTTAAAATGCTTTACAACTAGTTAATTTAAACAATACATTAATAGTTTTTTTTATATACATTAATAGTTATATGCTTCTATACACACTCTTTCTGTGCAATGCTTTGTTTGTTCCTATTATTTCAACCATGAACCAACAAGATAAGTGACAGCAATCCCAACGTTATATACAACTCATTCATCAAAGTCAAGCGTCATTGCAAAACTAAAGTCACTGCCAGTGGGGTCTTTCTCAAATGATATATCACATGAGAACAAGCCACACACTTGTTCTACTTTGGACGTCATTTCGCATCCACCAAAAACCAGAGTCAAAAAGAGGTATTTATTCCCCGATTTCTGCACACATATTTGAGGCGCTGCTCATGAATCTCATACCACTTGATTGATGATCCATGAAACATCCACTTTGTGTGTGCAGCAGCCATATTTCCGCAGCTGAGATCTTCCCGGAAACGCAGCTTGACTTGGAAGGCAGCCAGCCAGCAAAACATAGGCTGGCTGGCCCCCATTGACAGCTTCATTGCTTCATGAGAGTCAATGAGGTTGCTGCTGTGTTGGTGGTGATGACCCAGAAAAACAACCAAGTCAACCACGTCGGAAGGAGTACCACTCAGAAACCCTCTAGAACACTAGGAACACGACGCACGTCATATGGATGTGCTTGCATCTCTACCCCACTATAAGACCGATCCCCAGAATGTCAACCACGATGGTGACGACTTCCTACAAGATCATCACTGGAAGTTCTGTAAGAAAAACATGGCCCTAAGCTAATCTAAAGCATCAACCGTATGTCTAGGTCATAAGTTGCGTAAACGAAAGATGCTAGAACATGTCCATCTATGTTCTAGAGATCTCTTCGTTATACACGTGAAGTTCTGAAGTGGACTATACGCCACCGTATTCTAACCTCTTTATTAATAAGCTGTTTTAGTGAAGTAGACTGTACGCTACTGATATACATGTCAAACTCATCACCCGCAAATGACTCACGGCACCAAATTTTGTATTTTTCTACGTGTAAGACTTGCAGACAAGTAGACACAACACCAACCAGCTCAGCTCATGAAACCACATACGAACAGCGAGTAAACAATCCAGTCAGTTATGTTGCTTTAAGTCAACCAGTGCATTTAAGCGCAAGCCTTGAATGCTGGATCTTACCATGCATAGTCCAGCACGCATTCTACGACTGCAAGCTGAGAGGCGAAGAAACGGGGAGCAAACAATTAGCTTAGACTACCTTAACAAATTAATTTTGTTGAGAAAATTGTTCACAACTCAGACTCCTTTGAGTTATCTAGAAATCTTGAGAAAAAATGTCTCCAACCTTTGTCTAATAAAATCTTGTTAGAATGTGTTTCATAAATCCCCGTAGAGTTCAAACATTACCAATCCTGCGTGCCTTCTTCTCTTCGTGGTGATTACCGGAATGGTTACCATCCGGAAAGCACACATTGTCAAATTTCTTCTGCAAGTGTGGTTTCACAATTTTCTCCTGCACGAAGCCAATGCATCAAAACCACATTTTTTGCTGCAAAAGACGTACCTCAAAAATCTGCAAAGGGCAGAAGTCTTCGTTCCCACAAGCCTGTTTACCAAGTTGTAAGTCCACAAAACTTCCAGAAACATCTCAAATACCGGCATTTTCACGGGTTTTTCATTGTGTAAAGCTTGAACTCTGTACGGTATTGCCTGCTCTGGGCATTTGTAAAGAACCAGCATCGTGTTGGCTCCATAAGGAGCGATCACACTTCCCTTCCACACTCTATCATGTGGGGGTTTTTCGGGCATAGGCACGGGCATTTCATTTTGTACTTGTTGGAGCTCTGCAAACAACGAAATTAAAATGAAAATGAACCCCATTTAAAATATATAAGATCCACGTACCATGCCCCTCCATGAAAAGTCCCAATAAACATGTAAATGGTACCACGGTTTCAGCATGAGCGAATCTGAATTTTGCCTTATGAAGAAACTTGGGTTTCTTTTTGCCTGCCAAGAGAAGAGAAAAACGTAAGTGTGTAAGTAAATATTAATTCCTTGGGAAATACAGACTCTTTGTGTTTTCTTGGATCGAAAGGTTCATTGCATTGTGAACGTCCTCTAGAAGTTGTATACCCATTTTGTAGTTGATGGAGTGACCGTAGCCTTTCAGATGATGAAGCTCTATATCGTCTGCCCACTCCAGAAGTTCCACCTGAAGAGCATTTTCACATAGTTAAGAAGTTAAATCGATTAAAGAAACATTTAAACAACAGCTAACTAACCTCTTTTGGAGTAAAGAGTGCACAGGACTGGTCCGTCTTATCAAGAACTGCCGCTTCCTGTTATCCAAAGTTTCAAAAATATAAACTATCAAAATGCAGTCCAAAGTTTCAAAAATTAAATGGCAACTTACACTCTTGCATAGGAACCAGAGTTTCTCTACAATCCCTTCATCAACGTGTATGTTGAATTTAGTGTTCAAAGAGATAGCAACGTCTTTGTAGACTTCATTCTGCCGCTTCATTACAGCAGGTTTGAGAGCTTTCTTATGTTCCTACTCCAAAAAAAAAAAAAACAAAGGATATTAAAATGTAACCACGAAAATATAATACCTTGTAGTTCTGGCAGCACTCATGAAACCGAAGATGAACGTCGCGGTCCTTAGTCTCAGTTATCACAGAAAAAGACTTTTGATTTTCACCCCCGAGAGGACCTTTTCCAGAGAATAAGCCCATCCCGAATGCAACAGCACTCTGTGACGATCTGTGGACCTGATATAAAACGATGATTTAGTTCCAGATTAAACCACAATATACGGCATACCTGGGTAGCGTATATGGTGGTAGCGTCCGGATGGTACGGCTCCTGGAAGAGTTCAGAGTACCTTTCCCCGATACGTTTACCGAGGTTAAACATCTCTATTTCACCACCCTCAGTGAGTTCACCATCGGCAAACTGATCCTTCCAAGACGAGTGCCAGTCATTAACTATGGGTAGTGTATAGTTAACACTGCCTACGTTCTCAGAGAACAAGGTCTTCATCGACTCCTGCAGCGACTCAAGTTCCTCCAAGCGTTTCTTCGTGGGTGCCCGTGTTCCATGACGGGCCTGCAAAACATTGAACATTTTACATAAAACATTAAACATAAAAACAATAAAGTTTTACATACCACAAGATTAAGATGAATGGGAACACAACCCCGTGGAGGTTTGGGATCATCATGGTAATCGTCCGGGTGACCCATGTTTCGGGATATGTCGTACCTTGAAAATACACCAAGATAGTATACATTTCACCGAAGAGTACCTTGTGGTGGTGGAGAGGTGCTCCTTAATATCAAACTCAGGGTCACACAAAGCCGAGAAGCATAGCGCCATGAGGATCACAAGGAGGCGCCTGATCGCCATCTCGAGAAGCAAAACCTAGAACCTAAACATCTCGTCCTCTTAAACCCTTGAGTGATCCTTCCTTCACCTTGAAACGAAACTGTAACGCCGTTTAAGCTCTCATATATACTTTGTTTTAATTTATAGTTTAACGATTAGACGATTAATCATATGTACATACCATACGACGTGATACACTTGGTATGTACAAAATGTTAGCGGACAGAAATAGTCAAGAGGGAATCGAATTTTTTGCGGTGATCATGGCACTGCGATCATGAACCTCGCATGATAGAGGCGGGACAATGTATTCCGGAACGTATTTCCAAAGTCATATACATTAAGTGCTTATGAACAGTACGTCCCAGATTGAAAGCATGGGTGAGGTCGCTCAAACCAATGGCGCAGAGCACACCAAGAAAGAGGACGCAGGTGCACTCTTTGTTCTTGAATCCAAAGGTACCTATGAAAATAATATGAATTTTGAAGATGTAATATATGCGTTGTGTGTGTTCATCAGGAACTTGGTTGCACGCCGGGTACCATTTGAGCACAGCCATCGTTGGGCCTGCAATTCTGAGCTTGCCTTTCGCACTTGCGAACTTAGGATGGTTCGCTGGTACAGTAGCACTCGCATTGGGAGCTGCAGTAACTTTCTATGGTTACAACCTTATCTCATTGTTACTTGAGCAAGCTGAAGATGATGGCCACAGGCACCTTCGCTTCCGGGATCTCGCAAATGCCATACTAGGTGAGTGTAAGAATATCTTCGTTTTGGTTTTTCGAAAATAAATGTGTATTTAAAACGCAGTTATTAGCATTCTCATTTTGCAGGTCCTGCTTGGAGCTTTTACGTCGTTGCTCCCATACAGTTTGTGATCAGCTTTGGTGCAGTGGTTGGTAGCCTCCTCTTATGTGGTCAGGGGATGTTGGTACGTCGTTTTCCAATTAAGAGAACTAATTAAGAGAACTAAACCTGGACTGGGTTATGTTTCCTTCAGAAAATATACCAGAACTTGGTTACCCACAGTGAACTTGAGTTGTACCATTTCATCATGTTCACAGCCTGCGTTCTTATTTTCATGGCACAACTTCCATCGTTCCATTCACTTCGACATCTGAGCCTCCTTTCAGCCTTACTGTCTCTCGGCTACAGCATTGGCATCGTTGCAGCTTGCATCTGTGCAGGTTAGGATTCAAAACTTACTATAATCAAGTTGGTAATTGTCCATCAATTTCAGGTCACTCTAAGCATGCACCAGCCAAGAGATACTCTTTGGTTGGAAGTGCCACAGCCAAAGTGTTCCACAGTTTCAATGGTTTAGCCATCATTGCATCCACTTATGGAACCAGTCTCATTCCCGAAATTCAGGTTCTGTCTCAATCTTTCACTATACAAATGTGATTGCTTTCAACATCTGCAGGCAACTATAGCTTCTCCCGTCTCAGGAAAAATGTTCAAGGGACTTCTACTTTGCTATGCGATCGTTATCACGACGTTTTTCTCTGTATCAATCACGGGGTATTGGGCTTTTGGGAACCAAGCAACTGGCAACTTGTTCGACAACATCATCCCTGATGATGACCCTGTCCTTGCTCCTAAGTGGCTCCTATTCCTCATCATTTTGTTTATTATACTTCAACTATTTGCAATTGCATTGGTAAGTCATGCTAAATGTAATGATCCATTGTTTCAAAGCTTGGATTTTCAGGTGTACTCGCAGCCTTTGTTTGAGTTCTTTGAAGGCAGGCTCTCTGATACACGGTTCACAATCTTCTCTTTTCGAAATCTCTTACCAAGGATCGGGGTGAGAACCGTGTACATTGTGATTGCAGGCGTCTTAGCTGCAATGCTGCCTTTCTTTGGTGATCTCAATGCCTTAATAGGTGCAGTGGGGTTCCTTCCACTGGCTTTTGTGCTACCCCCGGTTCTATACAATGTTAAGCATAGGCCGTCTCCCAAAACAGGCATTTTCTGGATCAACTACGGGATCATTGTAGTCTATTCTTCGGTGAGCCTGCTGGGAACCATATCTTCGGCTAGAGAAATTATACAGGACGCCCACAAATTCAAAGTATTTTCAAGCAACACTTCATAACAACACTTACGTTTAATGAGAATAGACACCGTTGTGATGCTGTATAACTTACTCTCAAGAAATCATATTAACAACACTGTTTAACGTCCATAAGAGCTTGGTTGTCATATTTATCTGATATATTATTCAGTTAAAATCCGGCAACACACAACCAAAATATGCTGATCCGAACACAGCTTCTATACCACGTTGCTCATTCTACATAGGGGCGTTAACCTAAAATACGAGGTTATGTAGTTTCTGAAGCGATTTAAAAGACACATAAAACCGATAATGACTGCTCTAGAGATCTCCCTCGCCCAAATTGTTCAAGCACATCGTTATCACTCGCAATGTTCTCCCACTATCAAACGAGGTTAATCACTAACGGTTAAGATTAATTCACTCACGGAGGCGGTGCTAATTCATTCACATTATTCTCTGTATGTCTCTATCGGTCGAAGCTGAAACTAGAATTCTCCTCCTGCTCCTGATGCTTCTGGAGAACTCCTCGGCAATCGTGCTGTATCCAATGATCCTGATGCTCCTGTTGCATTCATCAACATTAGCAAGAGCTGTTCACTAATATCAACCTGGGAAAATCATGGTACATTATCACGGAGAAAAACACACCTTTTCGGGTAGAGTAGTCCTCATTGATGATATGTATGTCTTCTCAGCATACTTCCTGGTTAGGCACAATAATAAGGTTGTCGACTTTGTGTAGTCAACTTTGACTTGCTCTGCTTCAAGTCAGCTTACTTTGCGATCCCTCTGACTTGACACACACAACCTTGGATCGCCATAGTGAAGTCCATATCCTCGTTAACATCACATTGAATACGTGCAACAAGCTTTGCACTGGGTTGCTCGGTCCACCTGCTGTGTGTCTGCTCATGCTTTGTGTGCTTCTCACGCCCCTGTTTGCTGCACTCAGCCACATCACTTGCAAACATATATATTTCATCCTTACACAGGTGAACCCAAAAAAGTGTATGGGTTGGCAGAGGAGTTAATATACAGTGAGCTGAAAGAGATATTGCGGCTGGCTAGAAATTCAGTATCAGGCCTGGTCATTGATGAGCTATGAACGGGCTCACGGGGACTGGTAAGGTGTTTCTGGACAGGTGCACTGTGCCATCTGTGGGAAGATATGTGAG